>ML323203.1:2183-108299 GCA_005239505.1 Nicotiana paniculata | reverse complement strand
CTCAATTGATACGTTCAATTCTCTGTGGGATCGAATTTGGGCTTAATACCCCAGATTATATTTACAGCGCCCGTTTAGTCTTTTTATAGGACATGAGCGTGATCAATGATCCTGCATAACCAACTCGCCAAATTCCTTGAAATCCTTCTGTTAGCATTTCGCAAGCACTCTGAGTCATTAACCACATTCTCATATCCGACCTCTTGCTGAATAGCCAGTAAAATCCCTCGCGAACTCCGCCAACCATGCAACCACTGGCCTGCTCACAGAAGATAACCCACCTGCCAAAATTACCAACTGACACCTTCCAACGACATTGTACTGCACAATATCTACGACCTCAATACCCCATCTTACGCCCGTTCTCATTTACCAACTTTACCAATCCGTTCGCTCCTCGTGGACATCTACTAAATGTGCGACAATATCTTCTAGTTCATAGCTATGTTGCATCCTTCTTCATATCGAACGACTCCTCTCTGTTGTATCCAATCTTCCACCAAAATAGCCAATATTCCAATTTAAGCCCGTGGACCCAATCACCGTCCACTAAAATTCTCAAATCGCTCCAAACTTCTCCTCAAGATGTGAATCTATCTTACCACGGAACTCATATGCTATGCTGCCACTCTCCCACTTTGGTCAAACTCACTCGTTCAAGAAACTGCTCGACTTCCACTTCTTACACCTGGCCTTCTAGAAATTTAACCATTGCCTGACACTTCCCACATGTCTTTCCTCATCGTATGCTGCCCACTTATTGCCGCAAATAAATGTCATTTTCTGTAGCACTCAAACCAGAAGACCACCACAACTTCAAAACTCTCCGAAGATCATCTTTCTCGAGCCGCCTATACTAGAAATACTTATTCAATCCTGAACCACCGCACACCACGATCTATGACAGTCGCTTCTTCAATATTACTTCACATTACTCTGACCCAATGCAGCCGAAGAAACCATAGCACCGCCGAACTTAACACATCCTATTCGATCAAAGACGACGATGCCACATCACGGATGAAGATTCCCCCTCACTTGAAAACACCCAGTCTCATTACCTTATCAATCCGAACCTGATCATTTATAGTCCAATTGTCTTTCCTCCGTCGGAAATAAAATACTGAAATCTCGAAATCACGCTCCGAGTAGAACTCCTATCAAGGCATTCATTTCCCCGACATATGGGCAAGCATCCTATCATCATATCAATACCGTGCAATAACCAGCCGTAAGCATCATAACAACCTGAGCATAGCCTCAAAGCTCTCAGAAACACAACTACTGAGTTGAAACAACATAATATCCTCCCGCAGAGCAATGACAATAGCCCCAACCAACTACGCATGGAAAAATATCACGCACCACATCTGTAGTACCATTACAATTCCTCAAATTCTCGATTTATAGCAAGCGCCTCGCAACGTGTAAGATTGAGTAAGAAGAAACGTAGGCATAAGCCTCAAAAGAATCAAACCACACGATAAGGAATCGAGAAGTGAAGTACTCTTAACAACCATGTAGCCTCTTGAAAATAAGTACAGAAGTCTCCATACCGATCCGCAAGACTCTACTAGACTTGCTCATGAATCGTGAGACCTAAGGAAACCTAGTGCTCTGATACCACGTTGTCACGACCCGAAATCCATTAAGGTCGTGATGGCGCCGGACACCACAGTCAGGCAAGCCAACCCTCCTTAGTTAATTAAGTTCCTATTTTATTATTTTTGAAAATGTTTACTTTTCATTTCGTTATATAATGATCAAATAAAGTTACCTGGTAAACGACGATGTTTTAAATAATTCAATCGACAAATACATCCCAAAGTCATTCCAGAACCCGGTGTCACAAGTGCATAAGCGAAATTTGTAGGAAGTATTCATGTGTTACAATATTGTCCATAATACAAACTGGGCAAAGAAATAAAGAACAATATAATACATCTGAGGGAGACTCTGCCGGCTGCGGGTCGTCTCGAGAGGTGCAGCTCGCCTAAGTCCCCATATCAACCATGCCACGACGCCAAGCGGGGCCACTAGATATACATGCACCTGTGCAATGAAAATGCACAACAACTGTAGTATGAGTACGGAAACAACGTGTACTTAGTAAGTATCCCGTCTAAACTCAAAGAGGTAGTGACGAGAAGTCGAATTTGATACTTGCTAGAGGTAAATCTAATAAAATCAAGGGTGAGACTAAGCATGGATATCATAGGTAATTAACAAGTAGTGATAGGAAATAACAACTTTTTTTCACATTTTACAACTTTGGAATCTTCGTCATTTCAGTTGACAATTTATAATTCTAGGCCAGTAAACAGTTAGAAATCACAGAAAGTACGCAACAATTATCATGCGCAAGCAATGCCGAGGGTCGAACGGCTCGTACCAACGATAAATGTAAATTGTGCACTGCCAAAGGGTCGAACGACTCGAATCATAGATGCATCTATTACCCCGCTCTTGAATCGATCATGCGACACGGTCATATATAAATAATAGAGTTACCCTACTCGCGAATCATACATGCGACTCAGGTACTCATAGATGCACACATTCACACAATAGTTCACATTTTATCAGGAAAAAAATCACCCAAGGAGGTGATAAAATTCTATTTTAATGGACACGAAGATAGTATTTAAATCTTTTTCAGAAATTCATTTACCAAGTTCGATAAGGTTTAATCGTTTCCAAATTCATCAATAAAGTTACAAGTATGGAAAATAAAATATGCTTTTGGGTCCTAGATTACCCGGACATAAGCATAATAGTAGCTACACATGGACTCCCGTCACCTCGTGCATACATAGCCCAAATAACAACACGTATTTAATTATTTCACTTATAGGGATAATTCCCTCTTACAAGGTTAGAAAGAAGACTTACCTCGCTCCAAAGATTCATAACCAGCCTCCAAGCCCTTCCGACGACTCACATTGATGCACCACGCCCAAAACTAACCAAATAACGGGCAAACCAATGAAAATATACTCTAATACTTATAACAATTCAATCTATATAAATTTCCAACTCCGCTCGGAAAGTTGACAAAATTTCCCTCGGGCCCACGTGCCTGGATTCCGAAATTTTTTGAAGATAAAGATTACCCATAACTTTACGAACCCAAATATACAATTCTTTCTCAATTTCATGCTCAAATTCATGGTAAAAATCCGAAAATACAAATTCTAGGTTTACTCCCAAATCCCATAATTTCTACAATTTCCCATGTCCAAATCCGCATATTATCATGTGTTTAATTAATAAATGGGAAGAAACCACTTACCTAGAGTTGCTTGATGAAAATCTCCCCTTGAAGCTCTCCAAAATCGTCCAAGACAAATGAAAAAATGGGAGAAAAATGGCCAAATTCCGTCTTAAAATACACACTGCCCAGACCCGATATCCGCACCTGCGGCCTCCAGCCTCGCACCTGCACGCCCGCAGGTGCGCTAATGCACCCGCACCTGCGGCTTCCTCCTCCCCAGCCGGGCTCCGCACCTGCGCTCCCTCTTCCGCATCTGTGCTTCCGCATGTGCAGAAATAACCTCGCACCTGCGCCCCCCAGCCAAGCCAGCCAAAATCTGCATCTACGACGCCAAAGCCGCACCTGTGGCCCTTGTTGCGTAGGTGCGGTCACACTATACACCAACAGCCTTAGCCTTTCCCAACTTCCAAATTCGATCCGATAACCACCCGGAATCCACCCGGGGCCCACGGGACCCCGTCCAATCACAGCAACCAGTTCCAAAACATAATGCGGACCCTCTCGAGGCCTCAAATCACATCAAATAACATCGAAACAATGGATTGCAACTCAATTTAATCCTTATGAACTTTGAAATTTCCAACTTCTACATTCGATGCGGAAACCTATCAAATCACGCCTAATTGACCCCAAATTTTGCACGCAAGTCACATTCAATATTACGGACCTGCTCCAACTTTCGAAATCGGAATCCAACCCCGATATCAAAATTTCCACTTTCGATCGGACTTCTTAAAAACCTTCAAATTTCTAACTTTAGCCAAACGACTCCAAAATGACTTATGGACCTCTGAATTCACTTCCGAGCGCGCTCCTAACACCAGAATCACCATACGGAGCTATTCCCAGACTCGGAATCCAAACGGACATCAATAACACTGAATGCACTTCAACCCTGACTTATGAAATTTCTTCTAAAATACTAACTTCCACAATATGCGCTGAAACACTCCCAGGTCATCCAAAACCCATTTCGGACATACGCCTAACTCAGAAATCATCATACAAACCTGCTGGAACTTTCAAATCCTGATTCTGAGGTCTTTTACTCAAAAATTCAATCTTGGTCAATTTTTCCAACTTAAGGCTTCCGAAATGAGAACTTTCTTTCCAATTCGACTCCGAACTTCCTGAAATTCAGTTCCGACTACGCCTACAAGTCATAATACCTGAAATGAAGCTGCTCATGGCCTTAAATTGCCAAACTACACGCTAGAGCTCAAAACGACCGGTCAGATCGTTACAGTTAGATTCCAAAATATCTCCAGATGAGTCTGACAGCTGTCACTGACTTCATCTTCCGTGATGACTTATTTCTATTTCGGGGACGCTTAGTCTTTCCCTCTAATTCTCCTTTGCTAATACAACTGTTGGAGGAATTTCATTCCTCTCCTGTAGGAGGACATGCTGGGGTTTCTTGGACTTTCTATCACCTCTCATCTAATTTCTTTTGGAAAGGAATGCACAAGGATGTCCAGACCTTCATGTCTTCATGCCAAGTATGCCAGCAGATGAAGGACTGTATTGACAACCAACAGGCCTGTTGCAACCTCTTCCCGTGCCTGACTTGGTATTTGAAGAGATAAATATGGACTTCATTACATGTTTAACCATCTCAAAGGGAAAGGAAACCATCATTACGGTGGTGGATCAACTGTCGAAATATGCACATTTATGGCCCTTCCTTCCACCTTCACGGCTCAAACTGTAGCAACAACTTTTGTGAAAGAAATCATACGACTCCATGGGCCCCCAAATGTAATCATAACGGATAGAGATCCCCGGTTCATGAATTCATTTTGAAAAGAGATTCATCGGCTTCAAGGCACAACCTTATCAATGACTACGTCCTATCACCCACAAGCCGACGGCCAGTCGGAGGCTTTAAACAAATGCATCGAGAAATATTTCCATTGCTTTGTAGCAGAAAACCCTCATGAATGGTCTCCCCTTTACCTTGGGCTGAGTACTGGTATAATATAACCTACCAGACTTCGGCGGGGATGAAACCCTTTCAAGCATTATACGGGAGCGAACCTCCAACTCTGGTTCGATATGCATTAGGTTCTAGTTCAAACGAACTCATTGAGAAGTATATGCTGAAAGAGATACAGTAGTGGATCTGTTAAAGCATTATCTTGATAAGGAACAATAGAAGATGAAAGAGTTTGCAGATAAAAAGTACAACTTTGTGGAGTTCTCTGAAGGTGATTGGGTTTTTGTAAAATTGAAACCATACAGACAAAACTCCCTGTGATTGCAGAAACATCGAAAACATGGGCAGTGCTCTTTGGACCTTTTAAGTTGATCAAGAGAATTGGTGAGGTCACTTACAAATTGGATTTGCCAGATGAGGCCAAGATTCATCCGATTTTTCATGTCTCTATGCTACGCAAATGTATAGGATTGCCTAAATATTACTGATTACCCCATTACAATTGCTCGATGCACCATAAACGAATTTTAAGGACAAGGTTCATCTGGAGATGGGGGTATTTTCACGAATGGAGACAACATTGGGCGAGTCCAGGAAGCTGAAGTACAAGTTGGTCTATCAAGTGGGCCTAGAAGTTTTCCCAGAAGAAGTAAGAAGGGTCCAATACCAGCCCAAAGGCTAGATGATTATGTATGTGATGCAGGTTAATTAGGAGAACTTGTTGTCCAAGGCATATCTCAGGAGGGGACCAGTTAGTAGTATTAATAGAGGAATACACGTAGAATAGGGTAGGCAAGAGTTTATTAGAATATTCCCCTTCCTCTGTCTGTCTCTATCCTCCCATTATCTTTTCTTTATCTGACTGTTATTTCCATGCCAGTGTTTGTTGGCTTTTCCTCTTAATTTGTATTGCAGAAATCAAAGTTCCATTTTATTTGCTTAGTCTGTTTGTTAGATCATAACAAAGAATATTGCAGATAAAAGTATAGAGAAAGAATTCTTATTAATTTGGAATGAATTATAATGGAATAGAACCCCTCTATTTATAGGGGAAAAGCGATTTAACCACAAAGTAACAAACTCTAAAATCTCTCTAAAAGATAGACATTCACCATAAATAAATTACTATTTATAATGGTCCCCTTGAATGTCAATTCAACAGATAATGTGCATCATTAAAATCTTAATTAAAATACAACTCAGTAGAGAAAATTTTAAGTGAAGGAAAAGAATACACATATCTAACAATAATCTTTTTGCTTACCTCATTAAAATTCTTGCAAGGAAACCCATTAGGACAAAACCTTGTAAGGAAAGTACAACGTATATTAATTCCCCCTGCTAGAACATTAATTAAGATATTTGAATCTTTGCATTCCAATCTTGTGCACCATCTTCAAAAGATTGTTGGTATAGATTTGATAAACAAATCAGCCATATTAACTTGAATGAATTTTTTTCACCTTGAAATCATCATTCCGGATAGAGATGTATTGTCTTTATATGATCTTGTTGGAATGGACTTTTCAATATCTCCATACAGGTAAACATTCTCGCTATCACTTTATCATGCTTATAGTTATAGCAAGATACATATGCGCACAAATTGCACTTAGGATTTGGTACTTCAGGACTAAGAATTATTCAGGGATTGTCATATAAGCCATATAAATAGACTTTAGATGCATATCAAGGTTTCATGTCATGCTAAACATATAAGATAGATAGAGTGATTGCACACACCATTAATTTTATACTTTAAAGTGTTTGAACTGCAGCTCCAATACTACATGTCTTACATATGAAACCAATTCAACTTGAATTATTTCTACAGACCTAAGATCCTCATATATATTTAGCGTCATCATAGATGCAGTCGACGAACATTTTATATCGGTTCCAAACTCCTTTTTTTTCTTTCATAATGGCATAATATAGAGATCTCTTTATTCATATTTTCAGGTACCTAAACCTCTCCTGATATTTTATAAAGTGTTATTTATGTGATTTTCTAGATCACTTGCCTCGTTATTATGATAATTTGCTCATCTTCTTTATCAAGAATTTTATTTGAAGTCGATTTGTCTATACCCTTAAGGGTACCATAGACTTTGTCCTTCTAGGACTTATTCTAATAGGAGCATTTGCAGTGAGAACATAGTTACTTTCTTTTGGTCAGCAAATGTGTCTGGCATGCTTTGCAATATATTGTAGATTAATTATCTTTTTATGAACTTTAAGTTCATATTATCTTATTCTAGGATCTATATGTACAAATGATAATTCATTCCACGCAACTTTGTTTTAACTGTTTATCATGTCTCCTCCTCATGTTAGAAAAACTAACTTGCTTCCTCAACTTTGGAAACTCACCTTTGTGCGTTATGGTATTAATCAAAATATACGCCATACATTAATAATAATAAGATGAAATTATTTGGTTCCTGGACCTAAACCACGTATGAGGGAAAAATGTAATATACTTTCGTATATAACGTATATCAAACTGATATAGATAACTTTATTCTCATAACCAATAGTTTACCTATTAAGTGGAGGCACTCAATAAATCATTTTGCTAAATCAAGTGTGATGTAAACCAACTTATCAAGATGAACTGTCTTGAATAGACAATCTAAAAATTATGCTCTAAATTAAATTATTGAGCAAGTTACCTTGCAAACACCAGGTTGGGGGTTAATAATAATTGCACATGTAACTATCTCATAGAAGCATCTTATATGATATACATGGCAGGTGAACGAGCCCATATTCATCTTTGATATTTTCAGCATTCATGAGATTCAATCCTAATTTTGGTTGGTCTATTATTTAATGAGAACCAACAACAGAAGAGAATTCGTGAAGAACTTTCTAGTTTTTTTAATATTTACTCATGTGAATTCTCTTTTATTTTTGCACATGCTTAAATGAACATGGCTAACAAATTATGCCAACTAGATAAATTATCAATATTGATAAACTTCAGGTTTACACCATGGCATGAACAATTATCAATAAACTCCAAGTTTATTATGATATGGATTTTTATATCAATAAACTTCTATCTTATTGTGGCATTCTTTTATTTGTATAATACAAAGTGGAGTATAAAGAGGGTAGTTTTTCACATATATATTACCCTGCTATAAGTTGTAGTAATAGAAAATATTAAATCTTCCTTTATTTATAGTCTCAATATAACCAATCGATTTCGCGAATACTTTAGAAACTCAATAAATTTCTTTGAGACTTACTACGACACAATACCTTAATGATAATCAATTTTATTTTACCAATATAGTATAATTGTCTCTTCTAGAGTTCTCAATTAATTTTGTACTACCACATATTCATCAAAATCTATGGTGAATATCTCTTTAAAGAGAAAGTTACACCATTATGGTCATGATCAAAATCATTATTAGCAAGATATGTTGCTTCCATTACTTTTGCCATTTAATAATCATATTTCCATAATATATTGGTATAATCACAATAGGTACGTGATCAATGATTATTCATGCCCTTATTTCTTCTCAAACCTCCTTCTAGAGATGAGTGTAGTATATTCACTATCACTAGCACTAGCACGTTCATATTCTTCCAAGAATAAATATGTATCCATAAATCACATGTTGTCACATCTGCATCATGAATGGACCATAATAATCTATATGTGACTTACAAAATCTCATATCAAATCGATGACAAATATTACTTTCACAGAGTGAAGGACTATTTTGAGAAATCCTTATTTTTGTCATTACCACAATGATGACAATTATAATTTTGTCTATTGTCACGTCCACATCTATTGATACCTTTACGGTAATAATTTTATCTTTTTCCATATTTACCACATACTGATACCACATTCTCTTAAGAGAACGAGAATGAAACAAATTCAATGGAATTGAGTTTCCACTTCTTGTGCTCATAATCATATATGAATTTGATCATGGAAAGACATAGAAATTTTATCACTTCGGGTGGTTATAAATTCTTAGAAACTCTATTAGAGTTATAATCAAAATTTATTATCTTTGATTGTATTTAAAATCAAATTATAGAATTTCAAGAATTTAAAATAGAAACATAAGGTGAAATACTTACCTTAAATCCAGAATTTATTACTGAAGGAATTTCATGCAGAAATTGACAATCATTATTGTCACGATCCAAAATTTTCCAAGTCGTGATGGCACCTAATCCAACTCGCTAGGTAAGCCAAATAATAACTAACACAAATCTAATAATAATGATAAGAGTCAAGAAGTGGAATAACGAAATTTTATACAATAATCCAAGGACTAGTAATATAACTCATGAGCTTCTAAGACTTAGAATTTCCAAGTCGGTACAAAATAAATTCATCATCTGTTCGAAATATATACATAAATAGATTTGTCAATCTAAAGCTACCAAGAGCAAGTAGCACCTATATTCGGAAAGAAAGTACTTCTTCAATGCCAGCTCCCTCTATACACAACTACATCAGCTCAAAAATCTGCACACAAGGTGCATACGAGTAGTATGAGTACAATCGACCTCATGTACTCAATAAGTATCATCACTAACCTCGCGGAGGTAATAAAAGCAAGAATTATAAATTATACTCGCTATCACCTGTTGTTGATACCCAATTTTTTCCTATATATTTTCAAAATAATGCATGAGCATCAACTAGCATTTTTTCATAATTTTCTTTAATTTTAACAGATTTTTAATTAATTTATCCCAACATTTTATTATCTAAATAATTACTAATTTCATCACAAATGATTTTATAATAATTTTATTTCTTAATTTTATCATTTCTATTTATATTAAGCTTTAATTATTTTATGCATAACTATATTTACGTCTTTAGGTTATAATTGCAATAACTTTGCAGTAATAGCCCATGTATGCATAATTACTTTAGTTATACACAAAAATGACTTCTTATATTTTTATAATATTAACTAATTATTAATCATTTTTCATACACAAATAACATATTTCATCATTTATATTTCATCTCCAATTAAATTTTTGGACCCCAGCCCAATTACCTTAACCCCAATACCCAATACCCAAACCCAATTACCCTACCATTCCATAACCTACCCCTGGCCTACATCTAATCCTGTCCGTTGATTTCAAAAGATCAACAACCGAGAACCAATTTTCCCTTTTTAATATACTAAACCTCCTAACCCTACCCTCATTTCCCCAACTCGCCGCCTCTGAAATTCTCTCATATCTTCTCTCTTACCTTCTCTCTAACCCTAGCCCGCCATCACAGACCCCCCTTGATTCATGGGGTTCTTCTTCGATCTCATGTCTTATCTGGCCTCATCTCTCTACTAGTGGTATGATTTTTATGTTACTTGATGTGAATCTCAGAGGTTTGAACCAAATCTAGTTCAAAGACTCTCATTTCTTGATTATTTCGCCTATATTCACTCCGATATCTGCGAGTATAAACATCTTGTACTATTAGGGTTTCAAATATCTGGTTCAAACCAGATTTGATTCCCTTCTGTTTATTTTCATGAACTTGGTTATTTTCCGGTTAAATCCGTTTAGATCTCTCTAGATCTGAAGCGATTTTGTGTTTATTTGGTATTTCTCCCCTAAAATTTTATATTTTCACCATTATTATTGTAACGACCCGGTCGATCGTTTTAAGAATTTGCGCTCTGATCCCCTATTTACCGCTTCTCCCATGTCTATATATGTTATTGGAACTTGTCGGAGTGTTGAGTGTTGAAATCCGGGGTGATTTTGAACTCTTAGTCCATAAATGTGGAATTTAGCTTTAGAAATCTGGCCGTAGCTAGAGCTGTGTGAAGACGGATCCGAAATGGAATTCTGTCGACTCTGTTAGCTCCGTTGGGTGATTTTGGGGTTAAAGGCATGCTCGGAATGTGTTTTCGAGGTCGGTTGTGGATTTAGGCTTGAATTGGCGAAAGTTAGAATTTCGGCGATTTCGGTCGGTAGGTGAGATTTCGATATCGGACTCGGAACGGACTTCCGAAAGAGACAGCAGGTTCATAATGTCCTTTATGACTTGTGTGCAAAATTTGAGGTCATTCGGATGAGTTTAGGCGTGTTTCGGTGTCAGATGTGAATTCTAGAAATTTCCTAAGTTCTTAGGATTGAATCTATGCATAATTGATGATTTTGATGTTATGAGACGTATTTTTAGGGCTCGACCAAGTTTGAATGAGGTATTAGGGTTGGATAGTAGGTTTGGTTGAGGTCACGGGGGCCTCGGGTGCCCAAACGGGCATGTTTTTGGCCTAAGCCTTTGCTGGTTTTACAGCAGCAGTTGAGTGTTCTCTGTGATCGCGTGAATAAGTCCACGATCGCGTAGTGTTAGGTTGAGGTGGTCAGAGATTTTGCTTCACGATCGCACAAGTCCAGCCACGATCGCACGCCCAGGATCGCGATCGCGTAAGGTATCCTAAGGCTGAGGGAGGTGCAGTGTTTGCTCTATGCGGTCGCGTGGCCTCCACCGCGATCGCATTGTTGTAGGGTCAGAAGGTCTGCGATCGCGGTCATTTAATCACGATCACGATGAAGGAATTTCAGGCGCCTGTTTCATTACTCTCCGCGATCGCGACTCATTGTACGCGATCGCATAAGGCAAATGCCTGGACATAATATTAAAACCCCAAATACGAGGGTTTATGCTATTTTCCATATTTTTGAATTTGAGAGCTAGGGAAGGGCGATTTTTGAAGACTTTTGCACCTGGGTAACTTGGGTAAGTGACTCCTATCCATTATAGATCAATTTCCATGATTCCAATCTTAAATCCAACCTTTAATTTCGAAAAATTATGGGGAAAATGGGATGAACTTCATAGACCGAATTATTGAGTTTTGATTGGGTATTTGACCTCCGATTTGAGAGATTCTTATATGGTTAGACTCGTGAGTGAATGGGTGTCCGGAAAATATAAAATTTACCCGATTCCGAGATGTGATCCCGCGGGACTTTTTGAGCAAATTTCCTAAATTTGCGTATTAGCTTATAAATAATTAGCTATTTTGTTCCCTTGAAGTGATATTTACACCATGCAATCGATTTGAATAGATTTGGGCCACCCGGACAACCGATACTCGTGGCAAGAGATTGGTATTGAGTTGATTAGCGCAGTCCAGGTAAGTAGCTTGCCTAATTCTGTGTTGGGGACTTTCCCTTAGGCATTTTGTACTGATTTTTTTTATGTGGACGCCGTGTACGCGAGGTGACAAGTGCGTATACGGGTCATTATTGCTAAAAATCCGATTTTACTCCCATGAAATCGCTCATTTTCATTCATATATTATTGTTTCCTATCTTAATTGAGTAGATAGCTAAGAGTAAGCATGCCTACCTGTTCTGACTTGAATTCCTCTTATTTGCTACTACTCACATCATGCTTAGGTAGTTTTACTCTATCCTTACCTGTTGTTTTTCCTGGATTGTTTACTTAAGCCATAATTGACATACTTCTGCTTTGCATATTTAAATTGGGACAACGGACCGAGATCCGAGAGCTTTCCCCCTGTACTACATTAATATTTAAATTGGGACGACGGACCGAGATCCGGGAGCTTTCCCCCTGTATTGAGACGCATATTTAAATTGGGACTACAGACAGAGATCCGGGATCTTTCCCCCTGTACTGCATTGCACATTTACTATTGAGATATATTTTGTGCTTAGCCGAGGGCTCTCCTTATGTTATTAAATCTTTCCGTTTTCGTTAATCCTATTTATCATTGCTTGTCTATTTTCACTGTTATAAAAATTGTATATTGACTTGTTTTACAAACTCTGTAGGGCCTCAACCTGACCTCGTCACAACTTCACTGGGGTTAGACATGGCACTTATGTAGTACCGAATGTGGAGTACTCACGCCCTTTCCTGCGCATGTTTTCCCCATGTGCAGATCCAGGTACCAACACCCAGTATCGTGGCTAGGAGTCGTCTAGCAGCAGCCAGGAGACCGCGAAGTAATTCTGCCGCGTCCGCAGAATCCCACGAGTCCCCTTCTACTCTAGTATAGGCATAGAAGACTTGTATATCTTCTCCACTGTTTCATTGTATAGAGCTACATTTAGTACAGAGCTTGTGATTATGGTGACATTTCGGATTTTGGGAAGTAAAAAAATGTATATGCTGAGCAGCTACATTATATCTATTTGAGATCTTTTCTGTCTTTATTTTTATTGATTCTGTCATTTTCGCAAATTTTAGGCTTACCTAGTCATAAAGACTAGGTGCCGTCACGATACCTTTCGGAGGGTAAATTGGGTCGTGACAAGTTGTTATCAGAGCGTCTAGGTTCATAGGAGTGACAAGTCACAAGCCGTTTTATTAGAGTCTCGCGGATCGGTGCGGAGACGTCTGTATCTATCTTCGAGAGGCTATGTAACTGTTAAGAACAATCAAATCCTTTGGAATTCCTTATCATGCTAGTTACTGTCATCAAATTCTTAAACTCTATTCCATTCTTGCTTGCAGATGGTTCGTACCCGTACCGGACGTACTGATGACCAGGCACCCGAGCCCCCAGTCAGAGCCACCCCGGTTAGGGGCCGGGGCAGGGGACGAGCACGCGGTGCAGCCTGAGCACCGGCTAGAGCAGAGGCAGAGGAGCCCCCAGCAGCTATAGTTGGAGGGGCACATGAGGTCCCTATTGTTACTCCAGACCTTCAGGAGACATTGGCCCAGTTCTTGAGTGCCTTCAGTACTCTGTCTCAGGCGGTCTACTCTCGATAGCTCCAGCTACATCCCAGGCCGGAGGAGGGACACAGACTCCCGCGACCCATACTCTTGAGCAGAGAGTTCATATTGGGCAGGTCCCAGAGTATAGTCCTATTCCCCCCAGCAGCTTTAGCTCAGCATGAGACTAGGATAGCTGTTCCTAAGGCAGAGCAGCTCCGACTTGAGAGGTACAAGAAGTACCACCCACCTGAGTTCAGCGAACTAGCTTCGCATGACGCCCTGGGTTTTCTTGAGGGGTGTCATCGCATTCTCCGTACTATGGTTATTGTAGAGACGAGTGGGGTTTGTTTCACTGCCTTCCAGCTGAGGGGAGCAGCTTATCAGTGGTGGCGTGATTTTGAGCTTAGTAGCCCGGACGAGGCAGTTTCACTTACTTGGGCTCAGTTTTCCGAGATGTTCTTACTTGAGTTTGTCCCTCGGAGCTTCAGGGATGCTTGGCTTGCGGAGTTTGAGCAGCTACGCCAGGGTGCCATGACTGTGTCAGAGTATGCAGTCCGTTTCAACGATTTGGCTCGCCACGCACCAGCTTTGGTTGTCACTATTAGAGAAAGGGTTCGACACTTTATTGAGGGACTCCACCCCAATATTCGAACCAGCATGGCCAGAGAGCTGGAGACCGATATTACTTACCAGCAAGCCGTGAGTATTGCCCGGAGGATTGAGACTATGTTGGCCCGGGACAGGGAGGAGAGAGAGTCCAAGAGGTCTCGAGAGACTGGTCATTTTTTAGGAGCTCGTGCACCAGCAGCACGCTATGGTAGGGATTTTGTGAGTCGCCCTATTCATTCAGCTCTCCCAGCAGCCAGCGTTATTCCAGCTCCTCCTAAACCTTAGGAGCCTTATTATGCACCACCAGTATCTCAGGTGCCTCCTGCTCGAGGTGCTATCACTGGTCAGCCCAGCAGGCCAGTTCAGAGTCAGCAGCGGCGGCCACGTCCTCCGAGGGGTTTCTTCGAGTGAGGAGACCCTTATCATATGATCAGAGATTCCCCCAGAGCGAGGAGGGGCGCACCACCTCAGATTTATCAGGGTGCACCCCCTCAGATTGATCAGGATCCACGTCTTCCACCAGGTCCTCCAGCTATTCTTCCAGCCCCAGCTTCTACCCCACCACCTCAGGTAGTTCGAGGTGGAGGTCGGGGAGGTCAAGGTCGCCCTAGAGGGGGAGGCCCGACCACGTACTATGCACTTCCGGCTCGGTCCGAGGCTATGGCTTCAGATTCAGTCATTACAGGTATTGTTACCGTTTGTCATAGGAATGCATCAGTATTATTTGACCCAGGATCTACATATTCATATGTGTCTTCCTATTTTACTTCACATCTGGGGATAGCCCGGGACTCTTTGAGTTCCCCTGTTTATGTTTCTACTCCTATGGGAGATTCTCTTGTTGTGGACAGCGTATATCGGTCATGTTTGATTACTATCAGTGGTTTTGAGACCAAAGCTGATTTGCTGCTACTTAGTATGATAGATTTCGATGTTATATTGGATATTGAATGGTTGTCTCCCTATTATGCTATTCTTGACTGTCACGCCAAGACCGTGACGTTGGCTATGCAAGGATTTTAGAGGTTAGAGTGGAGAGGTTCCTTAGAGTATACTCCCCGCCGAGTCATTTCTTTTCTTAAAGCTCAGCGGATGGTTGGAAAGGGGTGTGATGCATATTTGTCTTATGTGAGAGATGTTAGTATTGAGACCCCTACAGTTGAGTCAGTTCCAGTTGTCAGGGACTATTCTGATGTATTTCCAGCTGATCTTCTGGGTATGCCACTCGATAAAGACATTGATTTCGGCATTGACTTGTTGCCGGGCACTCAGCCCATTTCCATTCCTCCTTATCGCATGGCTCCTCCTGAGTTGAAGGAGTTGAAGGAGCAGTTACAGGAGTTTCTTGAGAAGGGATTCATCAGGCCCAGTGTATCACCTTGGGGCACTCCGGTATTATTTGTGAAGAAAAATGATGGCTCGATGCGTATGTGTATTGACTACCGGCAGCTGAATAAGGCGATAGTGAAGAACAAGTACCCATTTCCTCGCATTGATGATCTATTTGACCAGTTATAGGGTGCTAGGGTGTTCTCCAAGATTTATCTACATTCTGGTTATCGTCAGTTGAAGATTCGAGGACCGGATATCCCGAAGACTGCCTTTAGGACCAGATATGGTCACTATGAGTTTCTTGTTATGTCATTCGGGCTGACCAACGCCCCAGAAGCCTTCATGCACCTGATGCACAACATATTTCGGCCTTATCTTGATACTTTCGTCATTGTGATCATTGATGACATTCTGGTATATTCTAGGTCCCAAGTGGACCATGAGCATCACTTGAGGACTGTGCTTCAGACATTGAGGGAGAAGAAGTTGTATGCCAAGTTTTCTAAGTGTGAATTTTGGCTTGGTTATGTGGCATTCCTAGGCCACGTGGTGTCTTTGGATGGGATCAAAGTAGATCCGAATAAGGTGGAGTCGGTCAGAGTTGGCCCTGACCGTCCTCAACTAATGAGATCCGCAGTTTCCTCGGTTTCGATGGGTATTGTCGTTGTGTTGTGGAGGGATTTTCATCCATTTCAACTCCTATGACCAGACTGACCTAGAAGGGTGCATCTTTTATATGGACTGAGGAGTGTGAGGAGAGCTTTCAGAAGCTCAAGACAGCCCTGACTACAGCTCCTGTGTTGGTTTTGCCTACCAGTTTCGGATCCTATACAGTTTATTGTGATGCTTCGAGGATTGGCTTGGGAGCGGTGTTGATACAGGACGGTAGGGTGATTGCCTACGTGTCCAGGCAGTTGAAGGTCCATGAGAAAAACTACCCTGTTCATGATCTCGAGTTAGCAGCGATTGTTCACGCTCTGAGGATATGGCGTCATTATTTATATGGTGTTCCCTGTGAGATATTCACGGATCACCGGAGTTTGCAGCATATATTCAGGCAGAAGGATCTAAATTTGCGCCAGTGCAGGTGGTTAGAGTTGCTAAAAGACTATGACATCACTATATTATACCATCCGAGGAAGGCCAATGTGGTGGCCGACGCCTTGAGTCGCCGGGCGGAGAGTTTAGGGAGTTTGGAATACCTTCATGCAGTTAAGAGGCCTCTAGCCTTACATGTTCAATCCTTAGCTAGTCAGTTCGTGAGATTGGAACCTTATAAGCCTTGACGGGTATTAGCTTGTGTGGTTGCTCGATCTTCCCTTCATGACCGTATTATAGAGCGCCAGTATGATGATCCCCACTTTTTGGTTCTTCAAGATAGAGTCCGGCGGGGTGATCCCAGAGATGTGACTATAGGATATGATGGGGTGATGAGGATGCAGGGCCGTATCTGTGTGCCCAACGTAGATGGGCTTCGGGAGTTGATTCTTGAGGAGGCCCATAGTTCTCGATATTCCATCCATCCGGATACCGCGAAGATGTACCAGGATCTGAGATAGCACTATTGGTGGCGAAGGATGAAGAACGATATAGCAGAGTTTGTAGCCAAGTGTCTCAACTGTCAGCAGGTCAAATTTGAGCATCAGAGACCAGGAGGGTTACTTCAGCAGATTGAGCTTCCAGAGTGGAAGTGGGAGCGGATCACCATGGACTTTGTGGTTGGACTTCCTCGGACTTTGAGGAAGCATGATGTTATTTGGGTGATTGTGGATCGGCTGACCAAATTAGCCCATTTTCTTCCAGTTCTGACTACATATTCATCAAAGAGGTTGGCTGAGAATTATATCAGAGAGATTGTTCGCCTCCACGGTATTCCAGTATCTATCATTTCATACAGAGGTACACGGTTCACTTCACGGTTCTGGAGATCCATTCAGCAGGAGTTAGGCACCAAGGTAGAGTTGAGCACAACTTTTCACCCTCAAGCGAACGGGCAGTCCGAGCCCACGATTCAAATTCTCGAGGATATGCTTCGTGCCTGTGTGATGGATTTTGGAGGGTCATGGGATCGATACTTGCCTCTTGCGGAGTTTGCTTACAACAACAGCTACCAGTCCAGCATTCAGATCGCGCCGTTTTAGGATTTGTATGGTAGGAGGTGCAGGTCTCCCGTGGGATGGTTTGAGCCTGGCAAGGTCCGATTGTTGGGTACAGACTTGGTTCAGGATGCCCTGGACAAGGTGAAGGTGATTTAGGAGAGACTTCTCACAGATCAGTCTAGGCAGAAGAGTTATGTAGATCGGAAAGTTCGTGACTTGGCATTTATGGCTGGTGATCGGGTTTTGCTCCAGGTATCGCCTCTGGAGGGCGTCTTGAGGTTCGGGAAGAAAGGCAAGCTGAGTCCGAGATTTATTGGCCCTTTTGAGGTGTTGCGACGTGTTAGGGAGGTTTCTTATTAGCTAGCCCTGCCTCCCAGCCTAGCAGGGGTGCATCCGATGTTCCACGTCTCCATGCTCTGGAAGTATCACGGTGACCCGACTCATGTCTTGGACTTCAGCTCAGTCCAATTGGACAAGGATCTATCAGCTGTTGAGGAGCCTGTGGCAATATTGGACAGGCAGGTTAGGAAGCTCAGGTCAAAGGATATCGCATCGCTAAAGGTTCAGTGGAGGGGTTAGCCAGTCGAGGAGGCGACTTGGGAGACCGAGCAGGATATGCGGAGTCAATACCCTCATCTTTTCCCAGCTCCAGGTATGTTTCTATGCTCGTTCGAGGATGAACGATTTTCTTAAGAGGGGGAGAATGTAACAACCCGGTCGATCATTTTAAGAATTTGCGCTCCGATCCCCTATTTACCGTTTCTCCCATGTCTATTTATGTTATTGGAACTTGTCGGAGCGTTGAGTGTTGAAATCCGGGGTGATTTTGGACTCATAGTCCATAAATGTGAAATTTAGCTTTAGAAGTCTGGCCGTAGCTAGAGCTATGTGAAGACGGATCCGGAATGGTTTTGTCGACTCCGTTATCTCCGTTGGGTGATTTCGGGGTTAGGGGCATGCTCAGAATGTGTTTTCGAGGTCAGTTTGTGGATTTAGGCTTAAATTGGCGAAAGTTAGAATTTCGGCGATTTCAGCTGATAGGTGAGATTTGGATATCGAACTTGGAATGGACTTCCGAAAGCGACAACAGGTCTGTAATGTCGTTTATGACCTGTGTGAAAAATTTGAGGTCATTCAGATGAGTTTAGACGTGTTTCGGCTTCGGATGTGAATTCTAGAAATTTCCTAAGTTCATAGGATTGAATTATGCATAATTGATGATTTTGATGTTATGAGATGTATTTTTAGGGCTCGAACAAGTTTGAATGAGGTATTAGGGTTGGCTAGTAGGTTTGGTTGAGGTCACGGGGGCCTCGGGTGTCTTTCGAGTGCCCAAAAGGGCATGTTTTTAGCCTAAGCCTTTGCTGGTTTTACAGCAGCAGTTGAGTGTTCTCTGCGATCGTGTGAATAAGTCCGCGATCGCGTAGTGTTAGATTGAGGTGGTCAGAGATTGTACTTCGCGATCGCACAAGTCCGGCCGCGATCGCATTGTTCGGGTCAGTTAGTCTCCCCGATCGCACGCCCAGGATCACGATCGTGTAAGGTATCCTAAGGCTGAGGGAGGTGCAGCGTTTGCTCTATGCGGTCGCGTGGCCTCCACTGCGATCGCATTGTTGTAGGGTCAGAAGGTCTGCGATCACAGACATTTAATCGCGATCGCGATGAAGGAATTTCAGGCGCCTGTTTCATTACTCTCCGCGATCGCGACTCATTGTGCGCGATCGCATAAGGCAAATGCCTGGACAGAATATTAAAACCCCAAATACGAGGGTTTATGCTATTTTCCATATTTTCGAATTTGAGAGCTAGGGAATGGCGATTTTTGAAGACTTTTGCACCTGGGTAACTTGGGTAAGTGATTTCTATCCATTGTAGATCAATTTCCATGATTCCAATCTTAAATCCAACCTTTAATTTCGAAAATTATGGGGAAAATGGGATGAACTTCATAAACTGAATTATTGAGTTTTGATTGGGTATTTGACCTCCGATTTGAGAGATTCTTATATGGTTAGACTCGTGAGTGAATGGGTGTCCGGAAAATATAAAATTTACCTGATTCTGAGATGTGATCCCGGGGGAATTTTTGAGCGAATTTCCTAAATTTGCATATTAGCTTATAAATAATTAGCTATTTTGTTCCCTTGAAGTGATATTTACACCATGCAATCGATTTGAATAGATTTGGGCCACCCGGAGTCCGATGCTCGTGGAAAGAGCTTGGTATTGAGTTGATTAGCGCAGTCCAGGTAAGTGACTTGCCTAATTCTGTGTTGGGGACTTTCCCTTAGGCATTTTGTACTGATTTTTGTTATGTGGACGTCGTGTACGCGAGGTGTCAAGTGCGTATACGGGTCATTATTGCTAAAATCCTATTTTACTCCCATGAAATCGCTCATTTTCATTCATATATTATTGTTTCCTATCTTAATTGAGTAGATAGCCTAAGAGTAAGCATGCCTACATGTTCTGACTTGAATTTCTCTTATTTGCTACTAGTCACATCATGCTTAGGTAGTTTTACTCTATCCTTACCTGTTGTTTTTCCTGGATTGTTTATTAAAGCCATAATTGACATACTTCTTCTTTGCATATTTAAATTGGGACTACGCACCGAGATCCGGGAGCTTTCCCCCTGTACTGCATTCATTCTTAAATTGGGACTACGGACCGAGATCCGGGAGCTTTCCCCCTGTACTGAGATGCATATTTAAATTGGGACTACGGACAAAGATCCGGGAGCTTTCCCCCTGTACTGAGATGCATATTTAAATTGGGACTACGGACAAAGATCCGGGAGCTTTCCCCCTGTACTGCATAGCGTATTTAAATTGGGACTACGAACTGAGATCTGGGAGCTTTCCCCGTGTACTGCATTGCACATTTACTGTTGAGATATATGTTGTGCTGAGCCGAGGGCTCTCCTTATGTTATTAAATCTGTCCGTTTTCGTTAATCCTGTTTATCATTGCTTGTCTATTTTCACTGTTCTAAAAATTATATATTGACTTGTTTTACAAACTCAGTAGGGCCTCAAACTGACCTCGTCACTACTTGACTGTGTTTAGGCTTGGCACTTACGGAGTACCGAATGTGGAGTACTCACGCCCTTTCCTGCGCATGTTTTCCCCATGTGCAGATCCAGGTACCAGCACCCAGTATCGTGGCTAGGAGTCGTCTAGCAGCAGCCAGGAGACCGCGAGGTAATTCTGCCGCGTCCGCAGAATTCCACGAGTCCCCTTCTACTCTAGTATAGGCATAGAAGACTTGTATATCTTCTCCACTGTTTCATTGTATAGAGCTACATTTAGTACAGAGCTTGTGACTATGGTGACATTTCGGGTTTTGGGAAGTAAAAAATGTATATGTTGAGCAACTACGTTATATCTCCTTGAGATCTTTTTTCTTTATTTTTATTGATTCTGTCATTTCCGCAAATTTTAGGCTTACCTAATCATAGAGACTAGGTGCCGTCACGATAACTTTCGGAGGGTAAATTGGGTCGTGACAATTATCGACTGATTTCATTTACCCTAAAAGCTAGGATTTTTGCTCTAATAGATTTCTACGAAAAATGTTTTTAACTCTGGTTTTGTTCTTTACTTTGTTGGCTGATTTTTACTTAAGTTTCATCTCTATGTCTTTGACATGTCTTAGGTTTCAATTATACAACTATTTTATTCTACTGTCTCTTGCCCGTTTACCTTTAAATCTGTCAATTAAAGTGTTAATTGATTTACTTACCTAAATTAGGGTTTGAGTTTAGTACCCGTATTTCGTTATTAAGTTCTTACTTGTTCTTACCTTATTTATTTACTCGTATTACTGGCTGATTGTGTTCTGACTCCTATTGATTTTGGAATTGATTATTACTTTATTTAACCTCATTCTTAGATACTGATTGATTCCATGTGAGATTTTCCTTAATTTAAGTGGTACTTACTTGATTCTACCCTCTTAATTGATTCATGCTGATCTTAATTGATTGATTAATTGATTTTCATACCTTATTTGTGTATAATTGATTTTCATACCTTATTTGTTTTACTCTATTTGTATGCTATAAAAACCCTTCCCTTGTCCTGATTTAAAACACTGACACGCTTTACAACTTCTTCACTGAACAACTTTCTAACTTTCAAACACTCTGTTCTAAAAAAGACACTTAAGCTCTCTTTCTATTGTTCTTATTTCTGCACTGTTTGGCCGGCTGAAAGCCAAGGCTAGATTCTCTGGATTCAAATTGTTATTGCACTCATGTTTACCTTCTTCCTAACTAGTATGCCTTAACTCATGTTATGTTGTTCTATTCTACATGTTTATGTGATTAGTTTATTTCAAACCTCAACATGCTTCATTTTGATATATGATTCCTGTCTATTCCTTTCTCAACTCCTATGTCTTAGTTATTGTTATCATGTGGTATTCCATGTGCTTATATGATTAGTCCATTTCAACCCCAGCATGCTTCTTTGTGATTTATGATTCTTGTTTACTTCTTTCTCAACTGGCACACTTCAGGTTCTGTTATCCCATTCCTATTTATGTGATTAGTTTATTTCCAATCTCAACATGCTTCTGTTAGGATATATGACTGTGTGAACCCACCTAGTGATAATTAATAAACTAAGTCATCTTCAGTAATGTGAAACCTTGTTTGATTCAGTTGTATGTTCCCTATTATGAACTTTGCTAGATACTACAAGCATGTAATCAATATGTGGCTAATTATGTCTATTTAATTCAAGTGTTCTTGCTTTTTTGACTGCTTTAAACACTAGTATGAGTATCGAGTCTAAACAAATCTGCTGGAGCCAAGTGCTGAACATGGATTCTGTTTGTTTCTTAGTGCAGTTCTATTTGCAACTCTGTAATCTGAATCTGTTTGCTTCTGAAAGTTAAATTGTTTTCTATAACTTTCCCCCTTACCCTCTATAATGGTTTTCAAACTTCTACTCTTAGTTATCTATGTTCCTACCACCCCCAATGTGAGCACTGCCTAGGGTCCTTGAGACTCCTCCGAACTCTGACACATTGGGGTTGGTCTTCCAATCTTTACAAACTGTTTCTCTAAGAAAGATTATGGTGTGAGCATTGCCCGGGGTCCTTGAGGCCTTTGCGAACATTGACACACCAGAAACCCATTTATGTATCATGGATGGGTCGCCTGTATACTTCAGACTTGCTTTGCTTGAAGGCCTGGTTTCCAGGTTAATATTGGGCCTGTTAAGGCTCCCTATAGTGTAATGGATAGTATTATGTAATTCATTCATATTGGGCTGTAATAATGTAATAATCTCTGTAATAAGAGATCTGGGATTATTAGTAAAGGTTGGGGGGGAGGGTTTATATATCTTTGTTAAAAACAGTAGAAATCCTGCCTATAGGTTTATTGTGTTGATTTATTATGTGAATGCTATTACTTCTTTAGAGATCCTGCCTATAGGATTTTTCTGACTGTTTGTGACTCTGCATTTTCACATTTTTGGCATACTATAGACACTTCCTATAAGTCTTCTGTTAATTCTGCATTAGAAATCAATGTTCATAGGATCTACACATATTTCCAATCCAACGTGCATTAGTGACCATGTATATAGGATTCTATTTGTTTGAGCTAATAAATTTTCCTAGCAATTTGCTTAAAATTTTTTTGCCCAATGTGATTAATAGATATCATGCCTACAAGAATAAAAGGAATCAGTTTCAAAACTTAGAAATCATGTCTATAGGATTTAAACTAATAGATATCATGCATATAGGGTAAATTAGTTGTAAGTTTAGAAATCATGCTTGTAATCAGTTTCAACACTTAGAAATCATGCCTATAGGTAAATCAGTTGTAAGTTTAGAAATCATGCTTTTAATCAGTTCTAACACTTAGAAATCATGCCTATAGGAGTTAACTAATTCTGCAAATTAGAAAGCATGCCTATAGGATCTAAAAGGGATAAAACATGTCTGTTAAAATCGGTAACTCGTGTATAAACTATGATATAGGTCTATAGTTAACAATTGTAGATACCATGCCTATATGATTCTGTTATGGTTATCACTTAGGCAAACCTGTAGGTTTATTAAGAATTCTGGGCCTAAAACTGTGATCTATTGCTGCTTGAAATTTTCCTACATTCAGAAATTAATCAAAATCAGTAGGCAAGCCAGTAGGTCCCAATGCTCGTTTTAATAAACTGCTTCTTTACATTATGTTTCTGCTCATCTAGATAGCTTGCTTATAGGATTCTAAAATTAATGAAATTTGCTGATTGAACTGTGTGCGTTTGATGACTCTTTGTGGAGGTTAACATGAGCCTTTAGTTTCTCATCTATGACAGTCCTATTTGAATTTTGTCTGTCTCCTAGATTTTTCTCATTTTAAGCAACCTAGGCCAGTCTAGAACCACCTTAAATAGAGGTCCTATGTCACGACTCAAAATCCCTAAGGCCGTGATAGCGCCGGACACCATTGCCAGGCAAGCCAATCATTTAAATAGTTAAGTTAAATTTCCTATTTTAGCATTTTTGAAATCATTATCTTTAACTTTTTACATAATAACTAAACAAAATCCGTTAAGTAAATACGATGGTTTAAATGTTCCATTTTAGAATATATCTCCCAAACACATCCTAGAACCCGATGTCACAAGTACATGAGCAATTTCTAAGAATTTATACAATCATCACAAAGCTTGTCCGAAATACAAATTGGACAAGGAATTTAAAATGAAAATAAATACAATATGAGGGAGACTTTGTCAGCCGCGGATCGCCTCCAGATGATGCAGCTCGCTTAAGTCTCCAAATCCGCCACATCGCTATGAAAGTATCTGTGCAATAAAAATGCACAGCACGTGTAGCATGAGTACAAAAACAACGTGTACTCAGTAAGTCGCTCGCCTAACCTCAGAGAGGTAGTGACGAGAGGTCGAATTAGACACCCACTAAGGTCCAACAAATTAATTTAACAAAATATGATGAACACGCTAGGCATGTAAAGGTAATAAAGCAACAAATCTATAAGGCACTGAAATCTAAGTAAATACTGGAAGTAAATAAACAGTTACTACTTCCTCATTCCCCCCCCCCCACAAATATCTTAAATAAATTATTTCTTCTTTGTTTTTCCCCAAATATCTTAAATAAACAGTTACTTCTTTATTTTCCCCAAGCATCTTAAATAAACAGTTACTTCTTTATTTTCCCCCAAATATCTTATCACTTCAAAATCCAAGAAAAACATTTAACAATTTAGCATGCGCATACGGGATAAGGACAATCGTCCTGAGCCATAAAAATAATCATGCGTGTGCACTGCCGAGGGTCGAACGGCCCGAACCATAAGTGCACCTTTGCCATAAAATAATCATATCTATGCACTGCCGAGGGTCGAACGACCCGTACCATAAGTGCATTTTTCAATCCGCCGTGGCGTACGGCCCGCTCCCATGAGAGTGGGGGAAATAACACTCCGCTCGCGGAATGTAAATTGCGAAGCGGTCACATGCAGTCATGCACAATCAACAGTCCACCCCGACTACATCGGGAAAACAAATACTCAAGAAAATGACAAATTTCTCTTTTAAAAATCACAAAAATAGTATCTAAATCTTTTCTCGAAATTCATTTGCCAAGTTTAATAATATTCAATAATATAACCTTATCCGGAATACAATTATCCACGGAGGAAATCAATTCCCTTTCTATATGATTAAGAAAATGAACTCTAGTCTTCTTTAGATATTCAATTACGATTTCGATTATATTAGTAGTCTAATATTATAGGCAGGATCACAGGTACAATAGGTAAGGCATGCTAGTGGGTCCTATACTACCCGAACATAGCATAATAGTAGCTACGAACGGACTCACGTCACCTCGTGCGTACGTAGCCCCCGCAGATAGTAGCACATACTTAATTAGTTCACCTATGGGGACAATTCCTGGAACGATCCGACCGATTGTTTTGAGCTTTAGCGCGTCGTTCAGCGATTTGAGGCCGTGAGCAGCTCCATTTAAGGTATTATGACTTGTAGGCGCGGTCGAAATTGAATTTCGGAAAGTTTAGAGTTGATTTGGAAAGAAAAAATTCATTTCAGAAGCCTTAAGTTGGAAGAATCAACTAAGTTTGGAATTTTGAGTAAACGACCTCTGAATCAGGATTTGAAGGTTCCAGCAGGTTCGTATGATGATTTCGGACTTAGGCGTATGTTCAGATCGGGTTTTGGATAAATCGGGAGCGTTTCGTCGTATAATGTGAAAGTCAGTATTTTGAAGGAATTTCTTAAGTTTGGCTTGAAGCGCATTTCAGTGATGTTGATCTTCGTTTGGGATTTTGAATCTGGGAATAGCTTTGTATGGTGATTCTGGAGTTGGGAGCGCGATCGGAAGTGAATTTGAATGTCCGTAGGTCATTTTGAAGTCATTTGGCTAAAGATAGAAATTTGAAGGTTTTTGAGAAATCTGATCGAAAGTGGAAGTTTTTATATCGAGGTCGGAATGCGATTCTGGAAGTTGGAGTAGGTCCGTAATGTCGAATATGACTATTGTGCAAAATTTGAGGTCAATTGGACGTGATTTGATAGGTTTCGACACTGGATGTAAAAGTTGGAAATTTCTAAGTTCATAAAGTTGGGATTTGGGTGTGATTTGTGGTTTCAATGTTGTTTGATGTGATTTGAGGCCTCGAGAAAGTCCGCATTATGTTTTGGGACAGGTTGGTATAATTGGACGGGGTCCCGGGGGCCTCGGGTAGATTCTGGGTGGTTAACAGATCAATATTTGAAGTTGAGAAAAGCTAAAGTTGCTCACCTGCGAGGCTTTGTTCGCAGGTGCGGACCATGGGGAGCAGATGAGATTTTGGGTTGGAACTGAGGAAGCCGCAGGTGCGGGATATTGGTCACACCTGCGGGAGCACAGGTGCGTAGGAAGGATCGGAGGTGCGGAAATGAGGCTGGGCAGAATGTTTTAAAACCGAGATTGTTGGCAATTTCTCTCATTTTTCTGATGGCTTAGGCGATTTAGGAGGGCTTCAAGAGGGGAAATTCATCATCAATGTCAATGTAAGTAATTCCTTCATGTTTCTAAGTTAAATACAAGGTTATTTCATGAATTATAGATGAAAATTGTGGGAAAATTTGGAAAATATTGATGAAAACCTAGAAATGGAAATTTTGATTTTTAGCCATGAATTGGAGCATGGAATTTAGAGTAAATTTTATATTTGAACTAGTAAAGCTATGGGTAGAATATATCTTCGAGAAATTTTGGATTCCGGGCACGTGAGCCTGAGGGCATTTTGGTCATTTCACTAAGCAGGGTTGGGAATTTATATAATTTGGCCCTGTTAGGCCAGGGTTAGGCTTGGGAAGATTCAGAATTTTGCTTAAGGCATAGGTGAGTTGTCAGGGTAGTGACTCAGTCACATGCTTCAAGGAAAAGGGTGTTCATGTGCTAGGAGCACCTTAGAGTTGATTATATTTGGGACCAGTCAGAATGGGTGACTTTCAGTAGCGGTCCTAGTGAATTAAAAGGTTAAGAATGAAGCGTTTAAGGGCTTCAGGCAGCAGTATGATCGAGAATCGAGATTTTGCAGAGTAATTTCTGAGAAAAAGGAGGATGGTTGGAATGTTCTATGATATGTTTCAGCATGCAGGATAGTGTTGGAGGAGTGAGAGAAATAAACTCCAGATGAAAGATTATCAGGAGGGTATGAGGCGGGTTGCGGGATTTAGGTAGCATAGTCTCGTGAATCAAGGTCACTCGGGATGAGTGAGGGTTGAGTTCGCTATGAGTTGAAGGAAGTTTCTATTATTCCTGAGGCAATTGAAGATGATTAAAAGTAGATAGATTGATTAGCCATGGTCGAAATGACACATTTACGGCAGTGATCAGTTCCTTCGATGTGATTAAGTTATGCATGTGGTTTGTGTCGGTGTATGCGAGGCATGTCAGCCGTCGAAGTAGATTTTTATTTGGAAGCATTCAAGTATTATGGCCTGCCAGGTGTAGGCGGACCCCGGAAGGGTTATGGTGGTATAGATTACTACTTAAGGATTTGCATGTTGGGTGATTGTGAGGATTCACTCGTGTGTTGAGATGGTACTCTTGAATTAATTAAAGGGTTTCTGTGATGAAGTGTTCACCCTATTGGTGGTTCAGAAGTCATGATGGAATTCTTGCGCTATCTCATATTGGCATGTTAAGTGCGGTAAGCAGTATGTAACTAGGAGTAAGAATCGAGATTGTGGTTCGGTGTTAGAGAGGATGTCATGAGCTCAGATGAGAAAGAAAAAGTGATTTGAGAGTCCAAAGTAAGGTAATATTATCATCAGTGTCACCTCAGATCGATATTCGGTGAAAGGGGCTTTGTACCCTGGTCATGGGTTCTTGATGTGTTTGAAGTATTAGTGTGGTCGGTGATGCGGGTGTGCAGACTTGTTACCTGGTGTGGAAGGTCGTGGGAGCGTAACCACGAGAAGATTGTATAAGTGTGACATGCAGTCACCTAATAGATTAAAGACTTGAACCAAGTATAAGGAAGTGCAATATTGCTTGTTTGGAAATATATGCCAGGAAGGCGTTCGGTCCAGTTGGTTGTGGATTTTGGGATGTTGTCATGGCTATGATGGTTGTTCTTGCGTATTATGAGTGGAAGGGGGTTAATATGGACCCAGGTAAGGCAATTATCCCAGTTTGGTGCGAGCAAGGTAGACTCGATTTTTGTGGATGGATTTAAATATGATTATGGGCTTCATGTGAGGCAGATATGTTCATTTCAGTATAGCGCTCCTCAAGGAGGAGTGTTGGGATATCAGGTGGTGTCCCGTCTTCGTCAAATTCAGGTAATATTATGATTTTGCCGTGCGAGTTGTGAAACGGTTTGATAATTTCTTAATGAATTGAGGTCCCGCGCAGTGGTGATATTATGTGAGCAGGACAGTTCTTGGTATCCAGAGTGTATATATATATATATCGCACCTCAGTTGTGCTTGAGTTTTGTAAGCATATGGCTTTATCAGTCTCCCCAGGATGGTATTATGAACTTAGTGTGCTTATGATCGATATTCAGTAATTTGTAGTAGTGAGCAATTTAGCTCCGTGTATATCTCCTTATGTAAATTTTATGATGGGAGCGGGTGGCACGCCGTCACGGATATGTTATTTGGATCGGGTTTCATGCCACAACAATGTGATGATGAGTAAGGTTCCTATATTTATTCCTTATGTTTTACTTTCTATTTTCTGAGAAGAGTCCATAATAAGTTGCGTGAGTAGAGTTGTCTTTTCCTGAGTCATTTCTTTATGTATCATGTTCGAGTTATGGCCTATTGGCGCGTTGTGGTGTCATGTGAGAATGTTGGTCATGTTGGGGTGATTTGTTGTCTGAGCAGTTCATATTGGGTGAGACGAGATTATTGTATCAGGGATCAGTGCGATAAAATTATGTAAAATACATTGAAGGACAGTTACCCTTATTGGTTTATAATGAGGTGATGATTCTAGTCAAGAGGAGATATTCAATGATTTATTAGCTCTGCAGTTGGTTATGAATTTCTACGCATCTCCTCCGTTGTGGTGGTATTGTCAGCATTATAGCATGATGTATGTACATTTGTTATAAGGTGCATCGGGAGCACCAGATTCGTGAAATTTTGGCTATTGAGGTTCAGGGAGTGTCATTGTGGTCAGATGATGAGTTATGCGGTGCATGGTGCTGATTCAGCAAAGGCATGTAGTCATATTCTGGTATGTCGTGTGGTAGTTGATACGGTGTTTATATATTTTGGAACTAGGTCTGGCAGAGAATTTCAAGTATTGGAACTAGTTTCTAAGCTTATTATATGGATAAAAGAAGAAATCTTCAGATTTGATCAAGCTAATGTACTCAACTGGGTTGTGGTAGCACGAGCAGGTGATCGAGGTGTTAAACAGTGATTTCAGAAAACTCCTGAGCAGTTCTTAGCACGTTCAAGGATGAACTTCCGTTTAAGTGCGGGAGAATGTAATGACCTGACCGGTCGCTTTGAGCTCTAGCATGCCGTTCAGCGGTTTGAGGCCGTGAGCAACTCTATTTTAGGTATTATGACTTGTAGGTGCGGTCGGAATTGAATTTCAGAAAGTTTAGAGTTGATTTGGAAAGAAAATTTTCATTTCAGAAGCCTTAAGTTGGAAGAATCAACTAAGATTTGAATTTTGAGTAAACGACCTCCAAATACGAATTTGAAGGTCCCAACAGGTTCGTATGATGATTTGGCGTATGTCCGGATCGAGTTTTCGATAACCAGGGAACGTTTCGACTTATAATGTGGAAGTCAGTATTTTGAAGGAATTTCCTAAGTTTGGCTTGAAATGCATTTCAGTGATGTTGATTTCTGTTTGGGATTCCGAGTCTGGGAATAGCTTCGTATGGTGATTCTGGAGTTGGGAGTGCGATCGGAAGTGAATTTGGATGTCCGTAGGTCATTTTGAAGTCATTTGGCTAAAGATAGAAATTTGAATGTTTTTGAGAAATCCGACCGGAAGTGGAAGTTTTGATATCAAGGTCGGAATGCGATTCCGGAATTTGGAGCAGGTCCGTAATGTCAAATATGACTATTTTTCAAAATTTGAGGTCAATCGGACGTGATTTTATAGGTTTCGACATCGGATGTAGAAGTTGGAAATTTCTAAGTTCATAAAGTTGGGATTTGGGTGTGATTTGTGGTTTCAATGTTTTTTGATGTGATTTGAGGCCTCGAGCAAGTCCGCATTATGTTTTGACACAGGTTGGTATAATTGGATGGGGTTGCGGGGGCCTCGGGTGGATTCCGGGTGGTTAACGGATCAATATTTGAAGTTGAGAAAAGCTGAAGTTGCTCACCTGCGAGGCTTTGGCCGCAGGTGCGGACCATGGGGAGCAGATGAGATTTTGGGTTGGAACTGAGGAAGACGCAGGTGCGGGAGATTAGTCTCCCCTGCGGGAGAGCAGGTGCGGAGGAAGGATCGCAGGTGCGGAAATGAGGCTGCGCAGAATGTTTTAAAACCGAGATTGTTGGCCATTTCTCTCATTTTTCTGATGGCTTAGGCGATTTTAGGAGGGCTTCAAGAAAGGAAATTCATCATCAATGTCAAGGTAAGTAATTCCTTCATGTTTCTAAGTTAAATACAAGGTTATTGCATGGAATTATAGATGAAAATTGTGGAAAATTTGGAAAATATTGATGAAAACCTAGAAACGGGAATTTGGATTTTAGCCACGAATTGGAGCATGGAATTTAGAGTAAATTGTATATTTGAACTAGTAAAGCTATGGGTAGAATATATCTTCGAGAAATTTCGAATTCCGGGCACGTGGGCCCAATGACATTTTGATCATTTCACTAAGCGGGGTTGAAAAATTATATAATTTGGAATTTGTTGCACATATTAGAGTATATTTTCATTGGTTTGCCGTTATTTGGATAGTTTTGGGGCATTGTGCGTCCGTTGGAGTCGTCGGAAGGGCTATGAAGCCGGTTATGAAATTTCGGAGCGAGGTAAGTCTCCTTTCTAACTTTGCGAGGGGGAATTATCCCCCTAGGTGAACTAATTAAGTATGTGTTACTATCTGCGGGGGCTACACACGCACTAGGTGACGGGAGTCCGTGCGTAGCTACTATTATGCCATGTCCGGGTAGCCTAGGACCCACTAGCATACCTTACATGTTGTACTTGTGATCTTGTCTTTAATATTAGACTTTAGAGTTTATTTTCTTAATTATCTAAAAAGAGAATTGATTTCCTTCGCGGGCAATTGTATTTCCGGATAAGGTTGTATTAAACATTATAAAAACTTGGCAAGTGAATTTCGAAAAAGGATTTAAATACTATTTTGTGGTTTTCAAAAGAGAAATCTGTCATTTACTTGAGTATTTGTTTTCCCGATGTAGTCGGGGTGGACTGTTGATTGTGCATGACTGCATGTGACCGCTTCGCAATTACATCCTGCGAGCGGAGTATTATTTCCCCCAGTCATGGGAGCGGGCCGTACACCACGGTGAAATTGAAAGAAATATTATGGTTCGGGTCGTTCGACCCTCGGCAGTGCACATAGATGATTATTGTGATGGCTTAGGTCGGTGGTCCTTATTCCGTATGCGCATGCTAAATTGTTAAATGTTTTTCATGATTTTTGAAGTGATAAGATATTTGGGCGAAAATAAAGAAGTAATTGTTGATTTATGATATTTGGGGGAAAACAAAGAGGAAATTGATTATTTAAGATATTTGGGAAAAAATGAAAAAGTGATAACTGTTTGTTTACTTCCAGTATTTACTTGGATTTTAGTGTCTTATATATATGCTGCTTTACTACCTTTACATGCCTATCGTGTTCATCTTATGCTGTTAAATAAATTGTTGGACCTTAGTGAGTGTCTAATTCGACCTCTCGTCACTACCTTTCTGACGTTAGGTGGGCGACTTACAGAGTACACGTTGTTTTTGTACTCATGCTACACTTGCTGTGCATTTTCGTTGCACAGGTACTTCATAGCAATGTGGCGGATTTGGAGACTTAGGCGAGCTGTATCATCCAAAGGCGATCCGCAGCTGACAGAGTCTCCCTCGTACTATATTTATTTTCATTTTAAATTCCTTGTCCAGCTTGTATTTCGGACAAGCTTTGTGATGATTGTATAAATTCTTAGAAATTGCTCATGTACTTGTGACACCGGGTTCTAGGATGTATTGGGAAATAATTGCTAAAATGGAATATTCACACTATTGTTTTACTCGACAGATTTTATTAGTTAATATGTAATAAAGTGAAAGGAAATGCTTTTTCATAAATGTTAAAACAGGAAATTGTTTCAATTAATTAATGATTGGCTTGCCTCACAATGAAGTCTGGCGCCATCACGACCATATGGATTTTGGGTCGTGACAATTCCCCCTCACAAAGTTAGAAAGGAGACTTACCTCGCTCCGAAGTCCCATAACCGGCTTCCAAGCCCTTCCGACGACTCCAATGGATGCACAACACCCCAAAACTACCAAATAACGGGCAAAGCAATAAAAATTCATTCTAATACTCGCAACAAATTCAAATTATATACTTTCCCAACTCCGCTCAGTGAATTGACCAAAATTCCCTTGGGCCCACGTGCCCGGAATCCAAAATTTCTCGAAGATAAACTCTACCCATAGCTTTACTAGTTCAAATATACAATTTACTCAAATATTCATGCTCAATTCGTGGTTAAAATCCAATTTACCTAATTTCTAGGTTTTCTTCAAAATCCCAATTTTCATGTCTAATTCCATGTATAAACCTTAAATTTATCTTGGAAATGAGAAGGAATCATTTAACTCTTGATGCTTGATGAAAATCACTCTTTGATATCCTCCAAAATCGCCCCAACCAAATGAAATTTAGGGGAAAAAAAATGAAATTTTCCTGTTTAAAATAGAACATTGCCCAGGTAAACCTTCTGTGCGATCGCACTCCTTCAACGGCGATCGCATAAGCCAAATCTCAGAGGCCTCCAAAAATACACTATGCGATCGCAAACATTGCACCGCGATCACATAAGCCAAATAATCCCACAGCCTCTTCAATGCACTGTGCGATTGCATTCTCATCCTTGCGATCGCATAGGAAAAAATCCAGCAGCCTTCAATTCCTTCTATGCGATCGCACTACCATACCTGCGACCGCACAAGCCTAAATTTCAGCCCCTTTAATTTTCCTTCTTCGCGATCGCACAACAATGGCCGCGATCGCATTGCACAACAGAAACACCAGAAGACAGCAACAAAAAATCACCCAGAATTGACCCGAAACCACCCCGGAACACACTCGAGGCCCTCGGGACCCCGTCCAAACACACGACTCAGTCCCATAAAATCCCACGAACTTGCTTGAGGCTTCAAATCACATCAAACAATGCCGAAATCACGAATCTCACTAAAATTCAAACTTTATAAACTTGAAATTTCAAACTTCCACTTCCGATGCCGAAACCCATCAAATCACTTCCGATTGACCCCAAATTTTGACCACAAGTCATATTAAACATTACGGACCTGCTCTAACTTCCAGAATCGCATTCCGACCCCGATATCAAAATTTCCACTTACGGTCGGATTCTTCAAAACCTTCAAATTTCTATCTTTAGCCAAATGACCTCCGGACATCCGAATTCACTTCCGATCGCGCTCCCAACTCCAGAATCACCATATGAAGCTATTCCCAGACTTAGAATCCCAAACGGACATCAATATCACTGAAATGCGCTTCAAGCCAAATTTAGGAAATTCCTTCAAAAATGTTGATTTCCACAATATACGCCGAAACGCTCCCGGGTTATCCAAAACCCAATTCGGACATATGCCCAAGTCTGAAATCATCATACGAACCTGCATGAACCTTCAAATCCTGATTCTGAGGTTGTTTACTANTCCAACTTAAGGCTTCTGAAATGAGAATTTTCTTTCCAAATCAACTCTAAACTTCCCGAAATTCAATTCCGACCACACCTACAAGTCATAATACCTGAAATGGAGCTGCTCACGACTTCAAACCGCTGAACGACGTCCTAGAGCTCTAAACAACCGGTCGGATCATTACATTCTCCCCCACTTAAATAGACGTTCGTCCTCGAACGTGCTAAGAACTGCTCTGGAGTTATCTAAAATCATTTTTTAACACCTCGTGCACCTGCCTGTGCTACCACAACCCAGTTGATTACATTAGTTTGATCAAATCTAAAGATTTCTTCTTTTATCCGTATAATAAGCTCAGAACCTAGTTCCAATACCTGAAATTTCTCTGCCAGACCTAGTTACAATTTATAAACACCGTATCAACTACCACACGATATACTAGAATATGACTGCATACCTTTGCTGAATTAGCACCATGCACCGCAAAATTCATCATCTAACCACAATGACGTTCCTTGAACCTTAATAGCCAAAATTTCATGTATCTGATGCTCCCGATGCACCTCATAACAAATATACCTATATCCTGCTATAATGCCGACGATACCACCACAATGGAAGAGATGTGTAGAAATTCATACCCAACTGCAGAGTTAAAAAATCATTGAATATCTCATCTTGACTAGAATCATCACCTCATTATGAACCAACAGTTGGTAATTGTCCTTCAATGTACTTCACATAATCTTATCGCACTGATCCCTGATCCAGTAATCTCGTCTCACCCAGTATGAACTGCTCAGACAACAAATTACCCCAACATGACCAACAGTCTCACATGACACCACAACGCGCCAATAGGCCACAACTCGAACACGATACATAAGGAATGACTCAGGAAGGGACTACTCGACTCACGCAACTTATTATGAACTATTCTCAGAAAATAGAAAGTAAAACACAAGAAAAATAAATAAATATAGGAACCTTACTCATCATCACACTTTTGCGGCGTGCAACCCGATCCAAATAACATGCCCGTGGTGGTGTGCCACCCGATCCCATCATACAACTTCACATAAGGAAATATACACGGAGCTGAATTGCTCACTATTACACATTACCGAATATCGGTCACAAGCACGCTAAGTGCATAATACTATCCTGGGCAGATTGATAAGGCCATATGCTACAAGACTCAAGCACGGCTGAGGTGCGATATATATATATATATATATATATATATATATACACACTCTGGATCTCAAGAGCTATCCTGCTCACATAACATCACCATTACGCGGGACCTCAATACATAAGAAATTATCAAGTCGTTTCACAACTCACACGACAAAATCATAATATTAACTGAATTTGACGAAGACGGGACAATACCTGATATCTCAACACCCCTCCTTGAGGAGCGCCATACTGAAATGAGCATATCTATGAAGCCCATAATAATATTTAAATCCATCCACAAACAACGAGTCTACCTTGCTCGCACCAAGCTAGGCTAATAGCCTTACCTGGGTCCATATTAACCCACTTCCTCTCATAATACACAAGAACAACCATCATAGCCGGGACGACATCCCACAATCCTCAACCAACTGGCCTGGAAAAATTTCAAACAAGAAATATTGCACTTCCTTATACTTGGTCTAAATCTTCAATCAATCAGGTGACTACCTGTCACACTTATACCATCTTCCTGTGGTCACGCTCCCACGACCCTCCACGAGGTAACAAGTCTGCCAATCCATAACACTGACCACACTAAGGCCGCAAAACACATCAAGAACCCATGACCAGGGTACAAAGCCTCTCTCACCAAATATCGATCTCAGGTGACAGTGAAGATAACACCAGCTTACTCTGAACTTTCAAATCACTTTTTCCCTACTCATCTGAGCTCATGAAATCCTTGTCAACACATAACCGCAACCTCGATCCTTACTTCCAGTTACATACTGCTTACTGCACCTAACATGCCAATATGAGATAACGCAAGAATTCAATCATAACTTCTGAACCACTAATAGGATGAACACTTCATCATAAAGAAACCTTTCACTTACCTCAATTCAAGAGAACATTAACAACACTCAAGTGAATTCTCACAATCACCCAACATGAAAATCTTTAAGTAGTTGTCTGAACCACCATAACCCTTCCGGGATTCGCCTTCACCTGACATGCCATAACACTCGAATGCTCCCAAATGAAATCCATTACGACGGCCGACAAACCCCACACACATCTGCACAAACCACATGCATGCTTTAATTACACTGACGAAACTGATCACTGCTGTACATGTACCATTTCAACCACCTTCCCTATTCCTAGAAATTATACTGCGAAAGCTCGTCTATGCATTAAGAAAAATTCTGAATCTTTCAAAGCCTGACCGTGGTCCGATAGGACCAACTTTTGCACACATTCATCAAAACCCATGCACAATTACCATTCTACTCATTTCCCTTAGCTGTACTAACTTGCCAATATGCCGACTATCCGCAAACCCATGAGAACACAATCCTACAGCCCAACTGCAGGTGGTGGGACTCCCCTACTTAGCCCGAAGCTACTCCTGGCACCACTCTAGACAATGGTCAGATCCTTTCTCCTTTGTTAACATGAATCTTGCTCAACCGATCCGTCCAATTCTTCCAAATCCTCTTGCTAGTACTCCCTAATTACTCAAATTCTCTAGCATCATTCACACATCCTGCCTCTTATCGAACGGCCACTAAAATCCCTCACCGAGACTTGCCAACCACACGACCGCTAACCTACTCACAGGAGGTAACCAACCCGTGGGAATCACCAACTGTCACCTTCCAACGACGCTGAAATGCACACTCTCAGCAACATCACTACCCCATCCTAAGCCCGTTCTCATTCACCAACCTTACCAGTCCGTCCGCTCCCCATGGACATCTACTAAATGCGCTACAATACCTTCTAATTCACCACTATGCTGTCGCTCCCCCACTTTGGTCAAACTCCCCCTTTATGCGACTACGCGACTTCCGCCTCTTACACCTGGCCTCCTAGAAATGGAACCACCACCTAGCACTTTTCACATATCTTCCTTCATCATATGCTGCCCAATTGCTGCCCCCATTCAATATCATTCTCTGAAGTTCTTAATCCCGCAATTCGCCGCGACTTCAAACTCTCCGAAGATCATCTATCTCGAGTTGCCTTCATTATCAATACTTATCTAATACTGAACCACCACATCTCACGGTCTCTGACAGCCGCTTCTTCAGTACTTCTTCACAATACTTTGACCCCATGCAACGGAAGAAACCATGGCACAGACGAACTTAACACATTCCATTCGATCAAGGATGACGATAACACATCACAGGTGAATACTCCACTTTACTTGAAAATACCAAATCTTACTACTTTATCAACCCCAACCGGACCATTCATAATCCAAATTCCCTTTTGTAGACATGTAATTTTTGACCCTCCCCGTGATTTTACATAGTATAACGTTTAAATATTTAGTTTAGGTCTAATATCGCTATTTTAATTAGTTTTTACTTTATTTTTATCACAGAAACTAAAATTAAAAAAAAAATAGTTTCATTTTGTAGTCATACTATTTAACTAGGATTTTTATTTTTATATAATCTTTGAAAAATACCAAAATAAAATAGTTTCAACTTTAATTCTTAGTTTTATTTTAAATATAATAATTTAATAAAATCAATTAAGAATAATTTTTACATATTTATAAATACATTATATCATTGTAGTCTTCTTAGCCCAAATTTAAAACCTAACAAGACATGGACCCAACCCAATTCCCAAGCCCATTCCCCTTGGCCCAATACCCACTAACCTAACCCTAAAACATACGTTCCTTTTTCTTAAACACAACCTAACATACACTACACATGAGGAAAAAGAGGCCTGGAGATAATGAAAAAAAAGGGCGGAAAACAAAAAAAAACGCAGCAATTCAATGCCATGAATACGCCATAGCTTCTGCTTGTAGAATACCCAGTTGAAAATTCATCTAAAGTACCATTGTTCTCCTATTGAATCACTCCAAAAACACCCATAAAACAGCCCCAAATTCCTGCTTAAATGACCCTTGCAACTTACTCCCAACACTACCAACAAAACCCCCTGTAGTTGCTGAAAAATCAGCAATGTAAAAGCCATCAAAACACAGCTAATCGTCCATCATTTCTGGCCCATAAACACTTCAAATCAGCTCCATTAAAATACCAAAAATACCAGCTGAAAATCTCCACCTCCTCAACCCAAAAACGCTGCTAATACAACACTAAAACGAGCCAAAATAACATCTCAAACTAGCTCCCAAATCCAGCTCAAAACAGCTCTCAAACTACCTCCAAACCAGCCCTCTTTCCCGTCAAAAAACGACCCCAAAACTGATCTCAAAGCAGCCCCAAACTGAGCTGAAAACAGCCCCCAAAGAGCAGAAAAATCAGCCACGAAACTACTGGAAAATCAGTCACAAAAAGCGGAGTGCGAGGTTACCGTCGAGGTTGCGATCGAGTTCCAGTCAAGGCGCGCGTCTGCTGGTCCCGTGGAATTTTAACTTAAAGATTTTGAAACCTTATCTTTCATTGTGCTCTATAACTAATAAAGAGCTTGTTAATGGTTGTGTTGGCAGTGGGCGAGGTAAAGAGGTTAGTTCTTTTTAATTGATTTAAAGCTAATCCTGTTCTTTCCGTTTCTCTCTCTTTTGTTTTTTTGGGTGTTATTGTGAATATTTTTGGTAAGTTGGTATTATTTTTGAGTTACATTGCTCTAAAGATTTCACTTTGGGTTTAACAATTCTAAATCTATTTGAAAGTTTCGATTTCACAACGTAATGTGCAAAAGAAAAATAGAATTTTGGTTTCTATTTTTCTACTATATGCTTAATTATAGATGCTGAGTATATGAATATGAAAAAGAGATTCTTCTGTAAAATTCCTTGAATGATTTGTTGTTAATTTTCCTTTTGATTCGATATTTTCTCTAAATTATTTCAAAGGATTTCTAAGCACCTAGATGCATCTGTTTCCATTCTCTAAATACATGAGAGAATGGGATAGTTCAAAGGAATAGACCAAAGAAGATAATAATGCTATTTAGACATTTCTTAATCTACTGAATTTTTTCATTTGAATCAATAAAGCGTAAAAGTGATTTGCAGTCTTTATTTAGTCATGCTTGTGAATTGTTTACAATATTAAATTTACAATTCTTTACCATAAGGGATGCTAGTTGGTCCAATGGTTAACATGCCAATAAATCAAATCATAAACACCGTAGTTTATTTTAAGCTTGATTAATAATAAATCATCACCGGCTATGGGTACGGTTCCGTGGTATGGTCGTGATACATAATCCCCATCTCGGGAGTGGAAACTCATGCCCCCGATCCTCAACTCTAAGCAATTAATAAAAATGCACATAGCAACCACGGGTGCATTTCATGTGACGTGTTTGCCATGTGGTCAAAAACAACAAGTGCACGCCATCGTGACTTGTCTAAAGATAAATTCATAAACGTCCTAACTGATCTTAAAACTAAAATGCTCTTTCAAATAGAAAACATAAAGAATAATCAAACATCACCTCAAATATGCACTATAAAACCGTCATGACCATAGTCATGGCTATATAATCTACACTCGGGTGCGGCAACTCATGTCCCCGACTCTAACTCAAAACATTAATTAAAATAAATATGTTGTAAATCGCGGGTACATTTCATGTCGCGCGGTTTGTAACGTGTCCAAAAATAACAAGTGCACGTCATCGTGACTTGTATTAAAATAATTCCATAAATATTGAAAGCGGCTAAAAGTAAAAAATGCACAATAGGTTTAAAAAAATGTAAATAATTAGATAATTAGGCCAAATATCAATACTTAAGTGATCGTGCTAGAACCACGGAATTCGGGAGTGTCTAACACCTTCTCCCGGATTAACAGAATTCCTTACCTGGATTTCTGGTTCGCAGACATTTTTAAAATAAAGTAAAAAATTTCCTCGGTTTCGGATTTCAATAAATAAATAGTGTCCCGGAACACCGTAAAAAATTCAGTGGCGACTCTGAAAATAAAAAAAATAAATCTCAAATTCGAATTATGTCACTTTAATTGGAAAAACTCTCTTATCCCACCCTTACCCGGGAGGAAAAAGGAGGTGTGACAGCTCTGGCGACTCCGCTGGGGATTGGAACCCAAAACTTCTGGTTTAGGGTTCAAGAATTCGAGCTTAGAATAACTGTTATTGTCACGACTCAAAATCCAACACAGGTCATGATGACGCCCAACACCAGAGTCAGGCAAGTCAACAATTGTTTACTAGTGAGATTATCCTTATCTAACATACCAACCCCACGTATTCCCATAGTTTTAAGCTTAGATCATTTAAATAAAAGCAAAAAAATTAACCAACTTAAGTAAATACATCCACAATAATCGTGATCCAATATATATATAGTCCCAAAATAAAGAGTCTACTATGTGCGTTCCAGGAACTAGTGTCACAATTCAACAGACTAACTAGTAGAATATACAAAAGATGATACAAATCGTACTGTTGTATGAGAGGAGTAGACAGAAATAAACAAAAGATAACTCCATAGCACTGCTGAGAATCGCCAAAGGAGGCAGCTCACCTTGGAGTCAAGTCCAGAATATATATCAAGCTCCGGTCGGATAACCAGAAACACCAGCCCCAGAACCTGTACAATTAAGTACAGAAGTGCAGCAAGAGTAGATAAATATATATGTACCCATTGAGTATCCCGCCTAACCTCGAAGAGGTAGTGACGAGAGGTCGACACGACACTCACTAAGGTCCAACAGTAATAATACAAAATAGGATATAATGAAATGTAGTAGACATGTGAGACAGTAGGCAGCAGATACCTATCAAATACATAAATCCATTAAACTATTGAAAATAAGCAACAATGTACACTTTCCTTTTTCCTCAAATATATGTCAAGTAAATATCAATGGAAACAGTACCAAATAGCCAAGCGCACACAAGGTAAGACAACCGGCCTGAGTCATAAGGAAATATCTAGAATAGACGTAAATCTTCCCCCACTCGCGAATCATAGATGCGACTCGGGTGCTGACACATTTATATACAATTTCCACAAAGCTTCCCTCGATCGCGAATCATGCCTGCGATTTGAGTGCTAACACACTTATACACAATTACCATAAAGCTTCCCTCGATCGCGCATCGTACCTGCAATTCGAGTGATGCCACACTTATATCGATTTATCATAAAGCTTCCCTCGATCGCAAATCATGCCTGCGATTCGAGTGCTGATTCTCATACGTACGTATATATATATACCGAAATATCAATAACTCAGTAGGGGCTATACGCTTAACAGGGATTAATCAACTGGGAGTTCAAGTGCAACTTTACACATTTCCATATCAATTCAAACGCAATAGGCAGCTTAAAGAACACCCAAAGATACAAAGAAGGCACATAGAGACATGCTTGTGAGCCCTAAAACTACCCGACATAGCATGATAGTCACTATGTACGGACTCTCGTCACTTTATACGCACGTAGCCCCCAAAACAACTAAACACAACATGTATAACACATATGGGGACAATTCCCTCTTACAAGGTCAAAAAGGAGACTCACCTCGTGTCGAATCTACCCCTCTGACCAAGGATGCGCCCGAACTCCGAACTCTACACCCGAGGACTCGCAACTAGCCAAATACGGTACAATGACATCAATGCATGCTCACAGTAGGGAAATCATCCTATTAATTCAATAATTCAACATTCTTGAAGAATTCCCAAAATTCAACCCCGGGCCGGCACGCTCGAATTCGAAAACTCACGGTGGAATCGCTCACCCGAAGCCTAAGGATCGTTAATACATGATTTCCACTTGAATTTATAGCAATAAATGGGTAATTCATCAATGTCTCAAGAACCACAAATTTTTACTCAATTCTTGACTTTTCAATGATTTAGTAGTTAATTTAGCTAGAAGATCATGAATTAAACTGGTGTTGAAGTGGAATTAACTCACCTTGACAGTAGCTAGGTCGTGGTGTGCTCTCCCCAAGCTCACAAGACTCTAATGGTGGAGGAAAATGAATGAGGTGAAATCCCGAGTTTCAAAGAATATATACTTCCTGGCCTACAGGGATTCCGCACTTGCGGCTCGGGGACCGCATATGCGGTCTCACGCCTGCGAGCTGGGGCGCGCACCTGCGAAACTGGACGGGAAGGGCTGGGTTCGCACCTGCGGAGGGATGGCCGCACCAGCAGTTCCGCTCCTGTGGACTTTTTTCCGCACCTGTGAGAAAGGGGGACCTCACCTGGGGTCGTATCTGAGATGCTTGGGACCGCAGGAGCGGTCCGGCACTTGCGACTGGGCAACCGCACCTGCGCTCACACCAGAACAGGTGCACCAGCAGCTGTTTTAGCTGGTTTTTAGCCCCATTGGGTGCCCGGGAAGCCCCTAGTCCCACCCGAGCCCTCGTCCAAATATACCAACGAGTCCCAAATCATAATACAGACTCGCTCGAGCCTTCGGAACACCCAAAAAAACACTAAAACTCAAAATCACACCTCAAAACCCCATGAACCAAACTTAGGAACTTTAAGTTTTCTAGACTTCGCTAACAACGCGCCGAATCGACCTATACTACTCGGAATGACACCAAATTTTGCATACATGACATAACAGAACTATTCCCGGTCTTGGAATTCCGTTCGGATCTCGATAACACAAAAACACGTCCGAAACCACAATAGGAACTTAAGGAACTTCTTATTTCAATATTGGGCGCCGAAACACTCCCGGGTCATCAGAATCCCATTCTGAGCATACGCCCAGGTCCAAAATCATCACACGAAGCTACCGGAACCGACGAAACTCAATTCTGAGGTCGTTTGCCCAAAATGTTGATCGAAGTCAAACTCGTCCTTAAAGGCCAACCTTAAGGAACCAATTGTTCCTATAGCGCTCTAAACATCTCCAAATCCCGGACCAACAGTCCCCGCAAGTCATAAATCATAAAAAGCCTCTATGTGATGTTTAATTTAGGGGATTGGGGTCCGATAACGCAAAATGACCGGTCGGGTCGTTACAGTTATATTTGGCTTTATTATCAGATTTTTACCTGTCTGAAGCTAATGTGCTAAATGCCGCTTTTTACCGCTTTGATATTGTTTGGACTGTATATAAAATGTTACGAAACCCTCTTCTCTCTGAGTCTTCTAAATCATCTGGAAAGTGTGCACTTTGTGTGACTTCTTTTTTGTTAGAGTCATATCCCAATTTTAGAACGAGGTTCGGACAAGTGGCAAAGCCGGTGAAGCTTATGTATTCCCGGTAGCTGTCCGCTCGGGTAAGCCAGGTCTAGAACAAAACCCAGGATTTAAACTTAGAATAACATAGCCTCATGCCAGATCCCTAGTAGGAACGATTATTTGCATCATGTGCATTTGACTTAGGGGACTCAACACAGGGGTTAGGTCCATCTAGGACAGGTGTACCCAATTTAAAAGACCATCTTGATGCATCTTACGTGCTACTTGCGTATCTGTTTATTTCGGCTTGCATATTGAATGGCTTATAGAATAGGGAAAGAAAATGAAAAAAAGGAAGGAAAAAGGAAAATGAAGATAGAAAAAAAACATCAAGAGTGGGCGGTAGGTATTTGAATAATTCTGAAACTCTGCCAAATTTTGAAAAAAAAAGAAAAAGAAAATAAGCCAATGTTCTCAATAGTGAAGTGTCCCTAGTTCCGTCAAAACTGGCAGAACTACGCAGGTCTCATTCTCACCGGATATGAGATACGTAGGCAAACCTCATCGGTTTCGGCCTTCAATTTTTAAAAAACCAAAAATATTTTCCTTTATTTCCTTCTTTAGAAAAGTTTTTCTTTGATTCCCCAATTTTATTAAAAATCCAAAAATATATTCCTTTAATTACTTCTTTAGGAGTCTTTTCTTAGGAAATTTCAAACAAATAAAAGATTTATAAAAAAAAAAAAATTTTAGAACCCAAAAATATTTCCTTTGTAAGAGTCTTTCATTCGAAAAAAGAAGACAAATCAAATCAAAATCCCTAAAAAATATTTTCTTTTTTTTTTTATTTTCCACAATTTTCAAAAAAGCAATCCAAAAATATTTTCTTTACTTCCTTCTATAGAAAGTCTTTCTTTTAGGCCCCAATTTATAAAAAATAAAAAAATATTTTCTTTAATTTTCTTCTAAAAATTCAAAAATATTTTCATTCATCTTTAGAAGTTTTTCTTTTGGAAATTGAAAAGAAAATTCAAGATTCAAAAAATATTTTCTTTAGAAGTCTTTCATAATTTTAACATAAAGGTCCAAAAAATCCAAAAAATATTTTCTTTCTTCTTTAGAAGTTTTTCTTTCGAAATTCCAAAAAAAAAAAAAGGAATCAAAATCAAAAAATATTTTCTTTCTTCTTTATAAGTCTTTCTTTCAGAAATTAAGAAAAATTCGAAAATTCAAAAAAAGAGTTAGTTTATTTCCTTTATTCTCGATCTTCCCGAACTACGTAAGATCTGATTCATGCGGCGTCATGATACGTAGGAAACCCACATCAGGTTCGATCGAGTGATTTTGAAAAAAAAAGAAGAAAGTGAAGAAAAAAAAATGATAATAAGGACCAAATGAGTCCATTCTAACGTGTCTTTTGTTTTGAATTGTGAAGAAAGTTTGAGGTGGTCGGTTTGTGGTAAGCTGACAACACAAAATCCAAGGGAAAAATGACAACTGACACTGAAGCTGTTATGAGTGCTCAAGAGACTCAGGGTCAGAAGGTTCGACAAGAGTCTACTGTGGTTGAGGAAAACAGAATACTGAAACAACAAATGACTGAAATGCGTCATACGTGGGTCAATGGCCAAGGACCACCTTTTTCTATTCATGGTTTCCCAGAGTTCACATCCGTCTCGACTACTACCATTCCGGCCTTATTGCCTGAGCAATCCTATTCACTTGGGTTCAGTCCTTATCCCAATTGTACAACTACAGCTGAAACTTCTGCTGCACACTCCCAAAGTGTGCCATTGACAACCAATCAGACAACCGCTGTTGTTATGCATGTCTTCGCTGTGCCACATCCAACAGTGGTACAGAAGAAAACTCATGAGTCACAATTTACTATCCAGCAAGAACAATACCACTCTCCTGAGTATTATTCGTACCTATTTGATCTTCCTGCAAATATTGAGAAGCCTGTCCAAAATATGGCACAGGAAAAGATGATCAAAAGAGTGAATAGCTTAGAACAACAGTTGAAAAACATGCAAGAGTTGGCAGGTCAGAAGAGTATTGCCTTCAAGGATCTATGTATGTTCCCCGATGTTCGTCTTCCACTTGGTTTTAAGACTCCCAAATTTGAAAAGTATAATGGACATGGAGATCCCATATCCCACCTGAAAAGGTATTGCAATCAGCTAAGAGGTGCAAGAAGAAATAAAGAATTGCTAATGGATTATTTTGGGGAAAGTCTTACGGGGTAGCCTCTGAATGGTTTACTGATCAAGACACATCTTGATGGTATGTCTGGGATGACATGGCTCAAGCCTTTGTCAAACAGTTCCAATACAACATCGACATTGCCCCGGACCGCAATTCCCTTTCAAACCTGAAGAAGAAACCAACTGAAAGTTTCAGGGAATATGCCATTAAATGGAGAGAGCAAGCAGCTAGAGTTAAGCCACCCATGGATGACCACGAGCTAATCAATGTCTTCCTTCAGGCTCAAGAGCAAGATTATTTTTAAAACATGATGTCCGTAGTTGGCAAATCATTCTCGGAAGCAATCAAAATGGGAGAAATGGTTGAAATGGCCTTAAGACAAGCAAAATCATAAGTCAAGCATTGTTCAAAGCCACAACTCAGGCTGTCCAAATTGAATCTGGTAATTTTAGTGACATGAATGAGAAAGATGAAGAAATCATGATGGCATCAGGGTTGAGAAGAGGTCCTAGGAGAACATCTTGAAGGTATGACCAACCTCGTCTGTTTTTCGATGATTCCCCTGAGCAATCCTATCCACTTCAGAACCCACAATACTCTTTTGCTCCACCTTAGTATGTTGTACAGCCACCAAGACACCCCAGAAGGCGAGCATTGCAAAATCTCCACCAGCCTCCACAGAATTTCCAAGTGCCTTATAACCCACATCCAGACAAGGGGTATAGAGGAGAACAAAGGTTGAAAGATAATTTTACACCAAGAAGAGAGTCATATGCAAGCTTGTTTGAGAAATTAAAGCATTATGACATGATTGAACCCATTCCTCCAAATCATGTAGATCCACGTGCAAGAAGCTTTGACCCTTCTAAAAGGCGTGAATACCATTCCAATGCCCAGGGGCACGATGTTGAAAGATGTCGGGATTTGAAAAGAGAAATGGAAAGGATGATCTACGAAAATATGATTGTGATCCAAGACAGTGACACCTAGAATATCACGCATAGTCATTTACCTGCACATGATGATGCACACTTTGTGGGGATGATGCATGGTGACAGGGAGTATGAGAATTCTCTCGGGAACTCGCTGACTGAAGTTAATGATTTTGAAATTCGAGAAGGCTCTGCTGATTCTGATGAGCAAATTTGTGGCTAATATCAAGCTTAGCAATTGAAAAGTCATTCCCTCCTCACGAGGAAGGAATCTTGGTAGCTTGTTTTGATGTTTTTTCTGTTATCTGGGTTATTTCAGGGTTGTGATCCAGATTTTATTTGTTTTATTGAGTCAAACCCTTCTTTCCCTCTTTTCTGTTTGTGTGAGTCTTGTCTGTCTGTTTTATTGCTATTTTCATTATCCGGGTTATTCTAGGGGTGTAACTCGGATTTTAGGTTGTTTGTCTTGTTGTTAAGCCCTTCCATCCTTTACTCAATGAAATACAATTTGTCTTTTTGTGTCATTCCATACTTAGTTCCTTTCTCGCTAGTTTTAGTGATATGACATGCATGCAAAAATTTTAGTCAGATCTTTAAAAACTGATTTAGTCTTGAATGAGATAAGTGAGAAAGAGACACTTTTGAGGATGAATAAAGATTTGAGATACTTTGGAACTAAGGTCGAGTAACATTCACCTTCAAATCATTGTGAAGATCGGTCGTGAGGATGTTTAATCAATTGAACCTTGGTTGAAAGTTTGGCATTAATAGATGGAAAGTGTTTTTCGACCACGACACACCAAGAAGATAGACATGTTCATCAACGCTATGATCGCAAAAAGATAATATGTTTTTGCGTTCTCGAGGCTGGGAGGCCCTTTTTATTCTATCTAAACACTTTATACCCTTCTCTACCCCTTTTGAGCTGGTGTCATTTTTCTTTGACCACCCTCTCTTGGAATCAAGTTTAGAGTTAAAAGCCAAAAAAAGAAGAAGAGAGAAAATGAAAAAAAAAAGTGAAAATGAAAAAAAAAATCCATGCCCCAAGATTACAAACTGGGGAAACTCTTAGAAAGTTCAAATGACAAAAAAAGAGAGGAGAAAAGAATAATCTGAGATCTATGCCCTAAAAAAAAGAAGTTGGGGCAGTTTGTTTTGAAGAAAAAAAAGAGAAAGAAAGAAAAACGAAAAAAAATGAGAAAAAGAAAGAAAGATGAAAAATAGTTAGGTCAGCTGTTTGAACTACGTTAGACCTGATTCCTTAAAAAAAAGGATACGTAGGCAGCCTTACACGGTTCGGTCCAACCAAATAAGAATTCAAAAAAAAAATCCAGAAAAATCCCCAGTAGCTAAAACTGGAGCAGAAATTTTATTTCATTTTTGAAAGAGTCGATTCCAAGAGCCACAACTCTTCATTTTGAGTCTACTTTGAGCCTTCATGCCGATCTCCTTTCCAACCCTATCCAAAAAACCTTCCAAATAAAGACCTCCTGATATGCCTTCAAGAATGCTAAGAGAAGTATGCAATGAGCAATAGTTGTCACGCGACATAAAACACTATCAAGTTGCTCACCCAAGAAAGCAAAAAAGAAAAAGAAAAAATAAAGAATAAAAAATGAAAGAGTCTTACTAATGAAAACCTTCACGGGCACTGTAAGGAGACGGTAAGCAGAGATGAATAAATGAGAGAGACTTGTTGGTGAAAACCCCTCGGGGCACCACTAGACGAAGGTGAGTCATGAAGCTGATGCAAAGAATTGGCACAAACAAGCCCGACTTCAAAGGTCATAGGAATGGTAAAAGGAAAGATTAGACCAGTTTGATAGATCAGGCCGTTGAGTCCAAAATGCATGTCATAATCATTAAGGCTAGTTACCGCAAAATAATTAAAAAAAGCCTCTTCCTTCTATCCTTCCGACAGGGACATTTCTTGTTAATACTTGTTTCTTTGCGTCATGGTGTCCTTCACCCTGAGTCAGTCTTTGTCAAAACAAGAAAGAAAAGATTTCAAAATCTGCTATCAGCTTTTCAGTTGCACAAAAGTGAATTTGACCAGTAATTCAATATTACAGTCAATATGCATTGAGGATTCATGTAGAGGATTCCCCCCAAAAGACCCTTATCAGTCTACTTAGCGCAAGCAAAGATAACTACCGATTCCTTCTGAGAGTCAAATTGCTCCAAAAGGCAAGAAGCCACTCAAGATATCAGAAAATGTCGCCTAAGCAAAGATCTCATGTTGGGATAAGTTTGACTGAGCCACAAATACAAATGGTACCTTGTGTGAAACAATCAGGGTTGATGTAGAGCAAAAAAGTCTTTTGAAACTGACTCAGGCTGATTGAGCAAAAGCCAAGCTGCCCAAGACTCAAGGCCACAAACCGACCACCACTTTTTAAAACTGACAAAATTTTCTTTGTTTGAAACAGGAACAAATCAGTGCAAGGAAAGTGGTTCAAAAAAAAAAAAGAACTGAAGAGAAAGAGCCGACAAAGGTAAGTTTCTCAAATATTTGTCTTTATCTTCTTGCTAGTGTGCATAAAATTTTGTCATTGCTTTTCACATTTTTCCTCCTAGGATTAAAGTCATAGTCTGATGGATTTTCTTCCCAATAAAAATCTTAGTCTGATGAATCTTTCTCCTAAGATAAAAAACGTAGTCTGATGAACTTTCTCGTAGGATTAAAATCTTAGTCTGATGAATCTTTCTCCTAAGATAACACAAAAAAGGACCTAGTCTGATGAACTTTCTCCTAGGATCAAAATATTAGTCTGATGAATTTTCTCCTAGGATTAAAATCTTAGTCTGATGAATCTTTCTCCTAAGATAGAAAACCTAGTCTGATGAACTTTCTTCTAGGATCAAAATCTTAATCTGATGAATCTTTTTCCTAAGATAAAAAAAAAAAGACCTAGTCTGATGAACTTTCTCCTAGGATCAAATCTTAGTCCGATGAATCTTTCTCCTAAGATAGAAGACCTAGTCTGATGAACTTTCTCCTAGGATCAAAATCTTAGTCTGATGAATCTTTCTCCTAAGATAACAAAAAAAAGGCCTATTCTGATGAACTTTTTCCTAGGATCAAAATCTTAGTCCGATGAATCTTTTTCCTAAGATAGAACACCTAGTCTGATGAACTTTCTCCTAGGATCAAAATCTTAGTCTGATAAATCTTTCTCCTAAGATAACACAAAAAAGGACCTAGTCTGATGGACTTTCTCCTAGGATCAAAATCTTAGTCTGATAAATCTTTCTCCTAAGATAACAAAAAAAGACCTATTCTGATGAACTTTCTCATAGGATCAAAATCTTAGTCCGATGAATCTTTCTTCTAAGATAGAAGACCTAGTCTGATGAAATTCTCCTATGATCAAAATCTTAGTCTGATTAATCTTTCTCCTAAGATAACAAAAAAAATGACCTAGTCTGATGAAGCTTTCTCCTAGGATAAAAATCTTAGTCTGATGAATCTTTCTCCTAAGATAACAAAAAAAATGACCTAGTCTGATGAAGCTTTCTCCTAGGATAAATGTCTTAGTCTGATGAATCTTTCTCCTAAGATAAAGAAAATCTAGTTTGATGAATCATTCTCCTAGGATAAACGTCTTAGTCTGATGAATCTTTCTCCTAAGAGACCAAAAAAAGTCCTTCTTGATTCATTTTGCATAGGTACACAATTCAGTAGTCTCATTTTCCAACATAGGGTCTCCATTCCCTAGTTGATTTTATTTTTAGACATAGGGTCTCCACTCCCTAGTCTTCTTCCAACATAGAGTCTCCAATCCCTAGTTGATTTTATTTTTGGACATATAGTCTCCACTCCCTAGTCTTCTTTCCAACATAGGGTCTCCATTCCCTAGTTGATTTTATTTTTAGACATAGGGTCTCCACTCCCTAGTCTTCTTTCCAACATAGGGTCTCCATTCCCTAGTTGATTTTATTTTTAGACATAGGGTCTCCACTCCCTACTTTCTTTTCCAACATAGGGTCTCCAATCCCTAGTTGATTTTATTTTTAGACATAGGCTCTCCACTCCCTAGTCTTCTTTCCAACATAGGGTCTCCAATCCCTAGTTGATTTTATTTTTAGACATAGGGTCTCCACTCCCTAGTCTTCTTTCCAACATAGGGTCTCCAATCCCTAGTTAATTTTATTTTTAGACATAGAGTCTCCACTCCCTAGTCTTCTTTCCAACATAGGGTCCCCAATCCCTAGTTGATTTTATTTTTAGACATAGGCTCTCCACTCCCTAGTTGATGCCAGCATAACTCGATGCCAACATAGGTCTCCATTCCCTAGTTGATGCCGACATAACCCGATGAATCTCATTTCCAGACACCGGCATAACCTGGTGATCTTTTCCTGACAACAGCATAAGTTGTTGATCATTCCCTGACACTGGCATAACCCAGTGATTCCTTTTCCCCAGGCAACGACATAACCTGTTGACCTTTCTAAGATACTAGCATAACCTGGTGATCTCTTCTTTTTCTAACAACGACATAACCCGTTGTTCATTTCCAGACACTGGCATAACCCAGTGATCTCCTTTTCGCGGCAACAGCATAACCTGTTGACCTTTCCAGACACCAGTATAACCTGGTGATCTCTTTCTTGACAACGGCATAACCCGTTGACCCTCCTCCCAGACACCGGCATAACCTGGTGATCTTTTCTTTACGACAGCATAACCTGTCGTTCTTGTCCAACATAGGGTATCCAATCCTTAGTTGATTTTACCTTTGGGCATAAGGTATCCACTCCCTAGTCTACAATAACTCTGGGTATACCATTCCCGACTTTTTATTGCTTTCAATAATAAAGTAGCATAGATTCCTTTGCAATAACTCACGAAATTTTCCTAGTGAAAACTGGGGCAGAAAATTTCGTTCGTTTGTTTTGATTTTGCGCAGATTACAATTCAGGACAATGGATTCGAGACGACAAAAAAAAGACGTCTCAATTCAGAATAAAAGAAAAGAAGAAAAGAAAAGAGTTGAACCCCAAAATACAGAAGCAGAAAAGATGTGGACTGCTCAAGACAGATTGAAGTCACAAGCTATGCATGTCCATTCTTGATCCGAAAAAGCTATAGAAGAATGAACTAGCACCTGAATCCAACAAGCATCAAGCTATGTAGCATCAAGATTGAAGTCACAAGCATCATGATAGAATCGGATGGTTCAAAGGTATAGACCAAAGAAGATAATAATGTTATTTAGACATTTCTTAATCTACTGGGTTTTCTCATTTGAATCAATAAAGTGTAACCGTGAGTTGCAGTCTTTATTTAGTCATGCTTGTGAATTGTTTACAATATTAAATTTACAATTCTTCACCATTAGGGATGCTATTTTTTCCAATGGTTAACGTGCCAATAAATTAGATCATAAACACCGTAGTTTATTTTAAGCTTGATTAATAATAAATCATCATGCTATGGGTACGGTTCCCGTGGTATGGTCATGATACATAATCCCATCTCGGGAGTGGCAACTCATGCCCCCGACCCTTAACTCTAAACAATTAATAAAAATGCACATAGCAACCACAAGTGCATTTCATGTGACGTGTTTTCCATGTATTCAAAAACAACAAGTGCACGCCATCGTGACTTGTCTAAAGATAAATCCATAAACATCCTAATTGATCTTAAAACTAAAATGCTCTTTCAAATAGAAAACATAAAGAATATTCAAACATCGCCTCAAATAGGCACTATAAAACCGTCATGACCATAGTCATGGCTATATAATCCACATTCGGGTGCGGCAACTCATGTCCCCGACTCTAACTCAAAACATTAATTAAAATAAATTATAAATTGCGGGTACATTTCATGTGGCGCGGTTTGCAACGTGTCCAAAAATAACAAGTGCACGTCATCGTGACTTGTATTAAAATAATTACATAAATATTGAAAGCGGTTAAAATTGAAAAATGCTAAAAATGCACAATGGGTTTAAAAAAATATGTAAATAATCAGATAATTAGGCCAAATATCAATAGTTAAGCGATCGTTCTAGAACCACAGAATTCGGGAGTGCCTAACACCTTCTCCCGGATTAACAGAATTTCTTACCTGGATTTCTGGTTCGCAGATATTTTTAAAATAGTGTAAAAAATTTCCTTGATTTCGGATTTCAATAAATAAATGGTGTCCCGGAACACCGTAAAAAATTCGGGTGGCGACTCTGAAAATCAAACAAATAAATCCCAAATTCGAATTATGTCACTTTAATTGGAAAAACTCCCTTATCCCACCCTTACCCGGGAGGCAAAATGAGGTGTGACACTTCCCTCTGCCGGAACTAAAATACCGAAATCTCGAAATCACACTTTGAGAAGACCTCCCTTCAAACCATTCATCACCCCCAACATATGGGCAAGCATTCTATCATCATATCGACATCGCGCGATAACCAATCGTAAACATCATCACAACCTGAGCATAGCCTCAAAGTTCTCAGAAACACAACAACCGAGCTGAAACAACATAATATTCTTCTGCAGGGCAACAACAATAGCTCCAACCAACTACACATGGGAAACATCTCGCACCATATCAATTCCTCAAATTCTCGATTCATGGCAAGCGTTTCGCGACGCGTAATATTGAGTAGGAATAAACTTAGGCATAAATCTTAAAGGAATCAAATCCCACGATGAGGAATCAAGAAGGGAAGTACTCCTAACAACACTGTAGCCTCCCGAAAATAGGTACAGACGTCTCCGTACCGATCCGCAAGACTCTACTAGACTTGCTCATGACTCGTGAGATCTAAGGGAACCTAGTGCTCTGATACCATGTTGTCACGACCCAAAATCCCTAAGGTCGTAATGGCACCGGACACCATTATCAGGCAAGCCAATCATGTAAATAGTTAAGTTAAATTTCCTGTTTTAGCATTTTTGATATCATTATCTTTAACTTGTTACGTAATAACTAAACAAAATCCGTTAAGTAAATACGATGGTTTAAATGTTCTAATTTAGAAAATATATCTCATACACATCCCAGAAACCGGTGTCACAAGTACATGAGCAATTTCTAAGAATTTATACAATCATCACAAAGCTTGTTCGAAATACAAATTGGACAAGGAATTTAAAATGAAAAGAAATACAATATGAGGGAGACTCTGGCAGCTGCGGATCGCCTCTATATGATGCAGCTCGCCTAAGTCTCCAAATCCGCCACATCGCTATGAAAGTACTTGTGCAATATGCACAACAAGTGTAACATGAGTACAAAAACAGCGTGTACTCAGTAATTCGTCCGCCTAACCTCAGAGAGGTAGTGACGAAATGTCAAATTAGACACCCACTAAGGTCCAACAAATTAATTTAACAGAATATGATGAACATGGTAGGCATGTAAAGGTAATAAAGCAGCAAATATATAAGGCACTGAAATCCAAGTAAATACCGGAACTAAATAAACAATTACTACTTTCTCATTTTTCCCCCAAATATCTTAAATAAATAATTTCTTCTTTGTTTTCCCCCAAATATCTTAAATAAACAGTTACTTCTTTATTTTCCCGCAAGCATCTTAAATAAACCGTTCTTTATTTTCCCCCAAATATCTTATCACTTCAAAATCCAGGAAAAACATTTAACAATTTAGCATGCGCATACGGGATAAGGACAACCGGCCTGAGCCATAAAAATAATCATGTTTGTGCACCGTCGAGGGTCGAACAGCCCGAACCATAAGTGCACCTTTGCCATAAAATAATCATATCTATGCACTGCCGAGGGTCGAACAGCCCGTACCATAAATGCATTTTTCAATCCGCCGTGGTGTACGGACCGCTCCCATGAGAGTGAGGGAAATAACACTCCGCTCGCGGAATGTAAATTGCGAAGCGGTCACATGCAGTCATGCACAATCAACATTCTACCCCGACTAATATTACAGGCAGTCTACCTCGTGCGTACGTAGCCCCCGCAGATAGTAACACATACTTAATTAGTTCACATAGGGGGAAAATTCCCCCTCACAAAGTTAGAAAGGAGACTTACCTCGCTCCGAAGTCCCATAACCGGCTTCCAAGCCCTTCCGACGACTCCAATGGATGCACAACGCCCCAAAACTACCAAATAACGGGCAAAGCAATGAAAATTCATTCTAATACTCGCAAAAAATTCAAATTATATACTTTCACAACTCCGCTCGATGAATTGACCAAAATGCCCTTGGGCCCACGTGCCCGAAATCCGAAATTTCTCGAATATAAACTCTACCCATAGCTTTACTAGTTGAAATATACAATTTACTCAAATATTAATGCTCAATTCGTGGTTAAAATCCAATTTACCAAATTTCTAGGTTTTCTTCAAAAATCTCAATTTTCCCACAATTTTCATGTCTAATTCCCTGTATAAGCCTTGAACTTATCTTGGAAATGAGAAGTAATCACTTACCTCTTGATGCTTGATGAAAATCACTCTTTGAAATCCTCCAAAATCGCCCCAACCAAATGAAGTTTGGGGAAGAAATGAAATTTTCTTGTTTAAAATAGAACACTGCCCAGGTAAACCTTCTATGCGATCGCACTCCTTCAACCGCAATCGCATAAGACAAATCTCGGAGGCCTCCAAAAATACACTATGCGATTGCAAACATTGCACCGCGATCACATAAGCCAAATAATCCCACAGCCTCCTTAATGCGATGTGCGATCGCATTCTCATCCTTGCGATCGCATAGGAAAAAATCCAGCAGCCTTCAATTCCTTCTATGTGATCGCACTACCATACCTGTGATCGCACAATCCAAAATTTCAGCCCCTTTAATATTCCTTCTTCGCGATCGCACAACAATGGTCGCGATCGCATTGCACAACAGAAGAGAGCAGCAGCAAATCACCCGGAATTGACCCGAAACCACTCCGGAACATACCCGAGGCCCCTGGGACCCCGTCCAATCACATGACTGAGTCCCATAAAATCCCACGAACTTTCTTGAGGCTTCAAATCACATCAAACAACGCCAAAATCACGAATCGCACCAAAATTCAAACTTTATAAACTTGAAATTTCAAATTTCCACTTCCGATGCCAAAACCTGTCAAATCACCTCAGATTGACCCCAAATTTTGCACACAAGTCATATTCAACATTACGGACCTGCTCCAACTTTCGGAATCTCATTCCAACCCCGATACCAAAATTTCCACTTCCGGTCAGATTCTTCAAAACCTTCAAATTTCTATCTTTAGCCAAATGACTTCAAAATGACCTCCGGACATCCGAATTCACTTCCGATCGCGCTCCCAACTCCAGAATCACCATATAAAGCTATTCAAAGAATCGGAATCCCAAACGGACATCAATATCATTGAAATGCGCTTCAAGCCAAACTTAGGAAATTCCTTCAAAAATGCTGACTTCCTCAATATACGCTGAAACGCTCCCGGGTTATCTAAAACCCGATCCGTACATACGGCCAAGTCCGAAATCATCATATGAACCTGCAGGAACCTTCAAATTCTTATTCCGAGGTCGTTTACTCAAAATTCCAATCTTAGTCCATTTCTCCAACTTAAGGCTTCTGAAATGAGAATTCTTTCCAAATCAACTCTAAACTTCCCGAAATTCAATTCTGACCACACATACAAGTCATAATACCTTAAATAGAGCTGCTCACGACTTCAAATAGTTGAACGACGCGCTAGAGCTCAAAACGACCGGTCGGATCGTTACATCCTAAACACCTCCAGAACCATAGGTAAGGGACGAGTAGTACACGTATAAGCACGAGTTATAAGCTATTAGAATGATTAAGTAACAACTTAAAGATAGTAATTGGGTAGTAAAGGAAATGATGACCTGTGCGCTAATACTATGTGTAGCACCCCAACCCAGGGAAAGTTACCAAGTATTGCATGGAAATGATCCTATAGGCTAAAAAACTTAGGACCCCTTTAATTCCTGTTTTAAAATAATAGTTGTCTAAATTACTTTATTTTCTTTTAAATACTAATTCGCTTAATTAAGTTCGATCGGGACCCACAATTGTGGACATCGAGGGGTTCCTAACACCTTCTTCTCAAGTAATTTCGAGCCCTTACCCGATCTCTAGTGATGCAAACTAGTTTCATGAGTTAACTTCTCTTGGTGTCCTAATGCGCCTTAATCCGTTAGATGGAGACTCTACAAATCTCATATCCCATCCTAAAAGGAAGGGGGTTGTCTCAGAAATGTCGAAACCCGATTTCACAAGAAAAAGGGGGCGCGATAGCATGACAACTCTTCTAGGGATAACCCTTAGGCTCCTACCATAATGAACCTGATTTTTGTGAATTAGTCTTTAAGCATGCTTTATTCTGTTAATATTTGCACACCCTTTTCCTTTCCCACTTTATGTGAATTTGTTTGCCTATTTTTTAAGCATTTATGATTTCTATTTCTTATTTTATTACTCTTTCTATGGAACTGACTCGTCTCTTTGTTTTCTTTTTTTAAATGCCTTTTCAATTATTAAATACCGCATTTATTATTATTATTATTTTAACGTGCAAATATCTGACAACGTGTTATTTTATGTTGCATAAATCATGCTCAACATCATATTCCACTCATGCATAATCAATACCATAGCAACGCTTGATGTGTGTTTGTGCTCTTCATATATATCATCTTTTTGAATTCGTAAAGGCTTATTTGCGGTAAAACTAGTTGATCAGCGGTGCAGTCGACGGTTTTGTGCCTTTCTCCCTCAAGTTGTCTGCTTGAGGGTACCAGTATAGACCTCTATAGAAACCTTACTCTGATTAATTGTGCATGCATCATGGTCAAACCTAGTCATGGTTAATATGTTGTCCGCATAATAACCCTTTAAGAAAAGCCTTGTCCAAAAGTCCACCAGGGTTTCCATAATCCCAACGGACACAACCACGATCTGTGCATTAATTTGGAGAAATAAGTGACAATATGCTAATCACTGATGTATAAGTAGTTGAATCTGGAGGAGGAAAGGGTTTAACCTGATTTGTTTTGCAGAATATGAGGCACGAAATACCCAGGTTCGAAATGGTCCAAAGAATACCACCATTGTTGCTGGATTGGTGGGAGAACCTTTCGCCAAGTGACAAAGACCATGTGAAAAGGGTCCTCTAAAACTTACCCTCTTTATTGGACATCCAACCAAACAATAAGTTCTGATACAGAGAAAGTTTTGTGTTCCGTTTTGGCAACATAGAAATGATCTCTCTCTTAGAGGAGATAGGGGGATTCGCTGGATTACCTTGGGAAAATCCCGGTTTATTGGTGTCAAAGAATCGTACGAATAGGGGGTTTCTGAAAATGATGGGTTTGAAAAGGAACGATGATTTGGAGTGCCTGAAGAAACCCTACATACCCTTTGACTACCTCTATGAACGATATGGTCATAGAAAATCCTATCGTACCTTTCGTGATGAATTTTCCATCACCTCCATGGGTTGGACTCACCATAGGGTTTTTGTGTTCGTCGCATGCTTCCTGGATATGATAGTGTTTCCAAGCAAAGGAGACAGGATTCACACCAGACTAGCCATGGTAAATAAAACCCTAATGGAAGGAATCAAGGGGAAAACATATACTATCGTCCCTATGATTATAGCATACATATATCGGGCTTTGGATTGCTGCCAGAAGGGGTTCAAATACTTCGAGGGTTGTAATCTGCTGCTACATGTTTGGTTGCTAGAACACCTCCAGAGAGGTCAATACCGCCAAGAGTTTCCACGAAGGCCGTGGAATGATCATATATCCTTCCATCACCCTAAGAGGCCTATATCCCAGACAGGTTTGCTCAACCAGAGAGTGCTACAGAATGGGTGCAGTTTTTCGACAATTTGACTAAGGACCAGGTTCAATGGATGTTCGAATAGTTCCCTACCAGTGAGTTCATCATCAGATTAGGGATGCTCTGCACTTTATGTTGATCGGGTTAAGGGGAATATATCCTTATGTTCCCCTCAGGGTTATGAGATAGGCAGGAAGGAAGCAAGTCATACCGCGAGTCTCTAAAATTAGTCATTACAGGGTATATTTTCAGGATGACAACATCTTGTACAAATGTGGAGCTCAGAATATGTGGCACCTAAAGATTATTGTAGAGAGGGACACTATCAAGCCAGACATGTATCACGCAGGGAATGTATGCTTTTACCTATCATGGTTGGAAGTCAGCATTGCAGGGATAGTTGAGCCGGGAACCGGTCGGGGAAACATGGTCATATATAAAGTTGTTGAAGCCCAAGTAAAATATAATAAACTGCGCAAAAGGGTTTATGAGTCCGAGCTTGAGCATCTGGAGCAACACAAGACTGATATGGAACTGATCAATGAATGGAGGGAAATGACTATCAAGTCTAATGAAAGGCTAGAATATCTGGAGCAGGGTCTGATGAAGCTGGAGGAGAAGACGAGGAAGAGAGTCGCCGACTGCCAGAATGCTGAGGGAAGCGAAGGAGGACATCTAGCAAGGGTATACCTTTTTTTAGGCATGCGCGACCTGGGGAACCTGATCGATGGAGCCAAGAAGATCAAGCCTGGGGAAGGTCCTTCTAGGACCAAGTAGATTAGATTTATCTGCTTTTTCAAATGTAATAAAGCTAAGTTCCATTAATGACTTATCTTGTTTAGCGTCGTTTTAGATTCATCTACTTTTACATTAAAGAAATGAGGCAATTATTGGCACTGAAGTTCTCCAAATCAACTTGTCGCTAGGCCTACCTCGGGCACAACAAGGCTCCCAAATTAGGACGCAAATTTACATTCTCGCACTATCTGTTTAGATATTGCAAATACTCTTTTTGGAACCCTTACTGACTTGGTTACCTTTTGTTTTCTTTCCTTTTTGATTATTCCCATTCCCCAAGATTCATTCACGTATACTGGCATATCAGCTTATCATAGCAGATCCAGAGGCCCTCCACCTTCTCCTCTTCCAAGTGTACCAAAAGGCAAATGGAAAGATAAAATGGATAATATGAACGGCATCAGAAAAGCCAACATTGCACATGTTGAGAATGTGGAAACTTCCGATGGTCGGGGCAGTTAGGCCCCAAATGATTTTTTTTTTACGACTTGAGCAGAAGAACTTGAACTACAGGGTGAGCTTGAGCAGGTCCGTAACTTGGAAAATCTCTCCCTCACATTGAATGTACCAGACACCCAGAACCCTGCACCACCTCAGAACACACCCAACAAACGCCCGCAGAATCCTCCCACACCTCACCAGTACACAACCCCTCATCAAAATCAGAATCACTCTACTTAATACCCACAAACCACCTATCACACTCATCAGAACACACTGCAACCTATACCCGAACCCCAGAACTCTACCAATGATCACCACTACACCCAAACTCCTGGTATTCACCAGCACAACCCTATATATGTATAAACCTTACCTTACTTCACTCAACCAATCTCCTACACACCAGAATCCGCCGAGAAGGACCTACTCATCAAGAACATGGCTGAGGAGCTCAAGAAACTAACAAGCCGAGTTTAGGGTGTTGAAGGAGGCAAAAGGATTGAAGGTCTGAATTACGAGGATTTGTGTATACAACCGGATGTTGAACTGCCGGAGGCTTACAAACCTCCAAATTTTAAAATATTTGATGGAACGGGCGACCCCAAGGTTCATTTGTTAACTTAATGTGACAAGCTCGTGGGGATTGGAAAAGACAAAAGGATTCACATGAAGCTATTTATGAAAAGACTTATTGGAGATGCCCTGTCTTGGTACAAAATTTAGAATCCCAAGAAATGGGCTAATTGGGTGAGCATGACGTCAGATTTCATGGACAGGTTCAGATTCAACACAAAGAATGCACCGGATGTTTTCTATATCCAGAACCTCAAGAAGAAGCTAACTGAGACTTTCTACGAGTATGCTACTCGGTAGAGGTTAGAAGCAGTGAATGTCAGGCCGGCGTTAGATGAGGAACAGATGAACAAGTTCTTTGTCAGGGCACAGGATCCGCAATATTACGAAAGGCTAATGGTTATTGAGAACCATAAGTTCTCTGATATGATCAAGCTCGGAGAAAGGATCGAGGAAGGTATTAAAAGTGGAATGGTGACAAATTTTGAGGCACTGCAGGCCACGAACAAAGCGTTACAATCAGGCCGCATATAGAAAAGAAAGAAGTGGGAACAATAATGGTTGCACAGGGCCCGAAAACTCCATTTGTATACCAAACACCTCCACCACACATACCAACCATCACCTCCCAGATATTCCTAACCTTATACCACCTACACACCTATAATACCCAACCATCCTATTATCAGTCACCTCCAACTCGTCCAAACTACCAAAAATCCAGGCCTAATTTTGAACGCAAACCATCTAGACAGTACACCGCCATTGCTGAACCCATCGACCAGTTGTATGAAAGGTTGAAAGTCGTTGGATATGGATAAGTTATCACAATGGGTCAACACAAACAAGACGTGTGCGTACCATTCTAGTATGAAGGGACATACTATTGATGAATGCCGCACCATGGAAGATAAGATCCAAACACTTATTGATACCAAGGTCATATAGGCGAAGGAAGTTGTACCCAACGTCCGCAATAATCCCCTCCCAGATCATAGGGGTGAAGGGGTTAATGTGATAGAAACTGATGAAGAGTGGGATTCCAAGGGATCAATCGGGCTTATTCGAGAAGGTGATGATCCTAAGAAACCTGCAGTCACACTCAATCCCATTGTGGTGCAGGTACATCTGCCAGTTGAAGTCGAGGTAGCCGCATCGGTTCCGTTAGAAGTATAAGTAACACCACCTACAACAACATTCACTCCATTTGAAGTGGAGGTGGCCACACCTTTCATTGTAACGGTGGCATCCACACCACCCTTCAAATACAATGATGTACCTTGGGATTATGTGGTCGAGGCTAGAAGAAAAGGAAAGTCAAATATGGAAGAATCCAGCGCTACACAAGGAATGATCAGAACATGAAGGGTTTATACACATGAACATTCAGGAGAAACCAGTCAGCAAACCTCCATCAAACAGCCCATCATTGAGACTGTCCAGATGACCTTTAGAGGAAGGTACATGCAAGGGAGTACCTTATCGTTGATCATCTGAACAAGACTCCCGCCCAGATATCCATCCTGTCATTATTGCAAAATTCTGAAGCACACAGGAATAATCTAATGAAGGTACTAAATGAAGCATATGTGTCCAACAACATTACTAGCAGAGAAATAGCCAATATGGTGGGACAAGTGTTGGAAAGCCATAAGATCACCTTCCATGAAGACGAATTGCCACCTGAATGGTTAAGCCACAACAGGGCACTGCACATCATAGTGCAATGTGAAGATAAATTCATCGCCAGAGTTTTGATAGATGGAGGATCTAGCCTCAATATTTGCCTGTTGACAACTTTGAAGAGGTTGGGCAAGCGTTTACACGAGATACAATCAGGGACTATAAATGTGAAAGCGTTCGGTCAGAAAGGGCTACCATTGGAGAAACTAATCTCTGCCTGCAGATGGGTCCCACCTGGTTTGATGTTGAGTTTCATGTGCTTAACATATCCGCCTCCTACAATTTGCTGTTGGGATGACCTTGGATACATGTCGTTGGGGCTGTAGCATCTATTTTGCAGCAGTCCGTGAAATTCGAGTGGAACCATCAAGAAGTAATCATCCATGGAGATGGGAGTAACCCCATTTACACCAGTCAGACTGTTCCGGTGGTTGAAAACAAAAGGAAGTTAGGTGGAGAACCTGCCATCGCATCGAGCGTGTTAACGCGATTGAAAAGTATAAATGGTGGAGTAGCAAAATAGAGAGTATACTGGCATGGGTAGGGTATGAACCTAGTAAGGGGCTTGGTAAAAATATTCAAGGTATCTCCAAACCAGTACAGCTGAAGCGCCATGGCACAACCTTCGGGCTCGGATATCAGTATACCTGGCAGGAATATCGGAATTGGTCGCTACCATGGCATGGTCCATACTACCCTCTTGATCAACCCGTTCCGCACTTGATTCTGACCTTCCATCAGGCCAATATCATATGGGGATCAGAGGAAGAAGAAGCATTGACAACATTGAGGAATTTGTTCTTGGAAGATGATGATATGGATTGTTGTGTGATCGTCGAGGAGGAGGAGGAGGAGGAAGGCCCTACCATCCAAGCTGTGGAGAGAGGAGAATTCCTCAAGAAATGGACTGTTAGACCATCAAGGGCCCGACGAGTCCCAGGGTAGCAAGGCTGAATAACATTGTTTACTTTTTATGAAAAAAATAATTTCCACTTTTGCATTTTTGTAAAATAATATTTTCAATGTTACAAAAACGCTATTTGAGTTATTGAAAATCATTTTGTCTAACGTTTTAAAAAGGCTTGATGTTTAATTATTACTACTTTTTTGTCATATCTTTATCCCTACAACATTACTATTTCCTATTTTGATGAACCTGACAACTGTGACATGTAATGAGACAACACAACAAAAGGACAGTGATTAAGAAGAAATAGAAGAAGAGGATGTCATACATGAAGAGATCGTCAGAGAAGTAGAGAATTTTGAGAACAAGCCCAAGTCCAACCTGGACGAGACCGTGATAGTCAACTTGGGAGATTCCGAAACCATCAAGGAAACCCGCATAAGCATCCATTTGTCACCCTCAGAGAAAGAGGAATACACTTGGTTCCTGAAAGAATATGAGGATATCTTTGCATGTTCATACGACGATATGACAGGGTTGAGCACATCCATAGTGTCTCACAAGTTACCTACAAATCTAATGTGTCCGCCAATGAAGCAAAAACTCAGAAAATTCAAGCCGAGATAGTTCGCATCGGGGCAACTGGTGCTGAAAAAGATCTTTCCGCATCAAGATGAAGCCAAAGGGAAATTCTCTCCCAACTGGAAAGGTCCTTACATGGTTTACAGAGTATTGACAGGAGGAGCACTCATACTCACAGAGATGGACGGGGAAATTTGGCCAAAGCCTATCAACTCAGACGCAGTCAAAGATATTATGTGTAAAATCATCTTATGATTTTCTATATGATGTAAATTGAACTATGCTCGACCTGCTTCCTGTTTAAGAGGGGATACATAGGCAGCCCTGTGAGTTCGGTCACAATTCAATAAAATTTCTATTTTCCCCACAATTAGAAACTGGGGTAGAATTTTGAGGAGGACCCTCAAAATTCCGAAGCAAGTTCAGCCAACCCCAGCGTATGGAGAAGTCAGAAAAGTCATCTAGTTAACTGGGGCATAATTTTCAGGAGGACCCTCAAAATGCTACGGCAGAAGAAGTCGCAATGTCTCTGATTGTGTCACAGTTACTAGTTCATCTAACTAATTTCTAAACTATATACTACTGTGTATTTTGAAAATTATGCACGCATACTTTTGAAAAGAAACTCTGTTTTAGCAAATGTTACCCTAATAGCTCGAACAGGATCTTCCGACAGAGCGGAGGAAATCGGACAAGCAAAGGCACGAACCAACCTCCCCTGAAAAACTCACAAATTTTTCTTTGGATGCAGGACTATATCACCATGACAAACACCGTCGCAACGATGCAATCACTATGCATACAACACATTCTCAGCTAAGAATACTGCACTCTTACTCTTCTTTTTGCATGGGACTAAGCATTGTCCCAAACTTTGCATGAGACTAAGCCTTGTCTCAATCCTGCATGAGGCTAAGCCCTGCTTCCTATTTGCATGAGGCTAAGCCTTACCTCCTACTTGCATAAGGCTAAGCACTGTCTTCTATTTGCATGAGACTAAACTCTGTCTCAATTCTGCATGAGACTAATCCCTGTCTCAAACCGCTTGCATGAGGCTAAGCCCTTCCTCTCTATTTTCATAAGGCTAAGCACTGCCTTCTCTTTGCATGGGACTAAGAACTGTCCCGAATCTTGCATGAGGCTAAGTCTTGCCTCCCTATTTGCATAAGGCTAAGCACTGACTTCTCTTTGCATGAGACTAAGCACTGTCCCGAATCTTGCATATGGCTAAGCATTGCCTTCTCTTTGCATGGGACTAAGCACTGTCCCGATCCTTGAGTAAGGCTAAGCAGGGCGTTCTCTTTGCATGGGACTAAGCATTATCCTGAATCTCGGACGAGGCTAAGCATTGTCTCTCTTGCATTGTTCTTTTCTCTCGGGCTAAGCTTTACCCTCAACTTCACACAAGATTAAGCCTTGTCTTGTTGCCTCTAGCATCATGCCTCAGCACTTCATGGGCTGAAATATAGCAAATTTGTCCAAAGGCGTCATAGTCTAAAGGCACCATCCTCATAGCTGGAAGACATCATGCCATGGCCTGAGGATCTCTCAATCTTGCACATCATTATTCAAAGGAGTCATGGTCGAAGGCACCATTTTCATAGCCCGAGAACATCATTTCATGTCCTGCGAATCCCTTACCGCACAAATCATGGCCCGGGACGTCATGGTCTAAGGACGTCATCCTCAACCGTCCAAAGATAGTTTTCATGGTCTGAAGGGAATTTTCATCATGTCTAAATTCACGCAAATTTATACGTATATGCTTGAAGTACATCTTTTGACTTGCAGGAGACCCAGTGAGCAACTGTTATCCCATCAGGTGCAATCCCGCTCCATTTCTTTTAGATTATTTCAAACCTAACCGCTTACCATAACCGTTTCACCTATTCGAAACCTTGTGTCCATCCTTGTGATAACTCCATCGGTTTATTTCACCGGTGGATCCAGAACTATACACGGCCTGAGTCCTGTAAAACCAGGGATATGTAGGCAGCTTAGAAACCAGAGTGCGGCCTATATCTCTCAAATCGCTCTATTCGGTCAAAGTTGGCCATCATATCTTTACCCGACAACTTTTTCATCCTTCCCGGGTAAAGAGGGGCAGTTGTGATACTCAATTTTTTTCAATATATTTTCAAAATACATATATATTTTCAAAATAATGCATGAGTATCAACTAGCATTTTTTCATAATTTTCTCTAATTTTAAAAGATTTTTAATTAATTTATCCCAGCATTTATCATCTACATAATTACTAATTGCATCACAAATGATTTTATAATAATTTTATTGCTTAATTTTATCATTTATATTTATATTAAGCTTTAATTATTTTATGCAGAACTATATTTACGTCTTTAGGTTATAATTACCATAACTTTACAATAGTAGCCCATGTATGAATAATTACTTTATTTTTAAACGAAAATGACTTCTTATATTTTTATAATATTAAAAAATTATTTTAAATATATTTTCATCATTTATTAATTATTTTTATAAATTATTTTATTAAATATAGTTGGTAATTAAAATATAGCCCCTCTTCAATTAAATTTTCGGACCCCAGCCCAATTACCCTAAACCCAATACCCAATATCCAAAACCAATTACCCTACTCGTCTATAACCTGCCCCAACCTACATCTAATCCTGGCCATTGATCTCAAAAGATCAACGGCCTAGAACCAATTTTCCCTTTTTAATATACTAAACCTCCTAACCCTACCCTCATTTCCCCAACCCGCCGCCTCTGAAACCCTTCTCTCCTATCTTCTCTCTTACCCCATCTCTAACCCTAGCTCGCCGTCACAGATCCCCCTTGATTCATGGGGTTCTCCTTCGATCTCATGCCTTATCTAGCCTCATCTCTCTACTGGTGGTATGATTTCCACGTTACTTGATGTGAATCTCACAGGTTTGAACCTAATATGGTTCAAAAACTCTCATTTCTTGATTATTTCGTCTATCTTCACTCTGATATCTGTAAGTATAAACATCTCATACTATTAGGGTCTCAAATCTCCGGTTCAAACAGGATTTGATTCCCTTCTGTTTATTTTCATGAACTTGGTTATTTTCTGGTTAAATCCGTTTAGATCTCTCTAGATCTGAAGCGATTTTGTGTTTATTTGGTATTTCTTCCCTAAAATTTTCTATTTTCACCATTATTATCGACTGATTTCATTTACCCAAAAATCTAGGGTTTGGGTTATAATGGATTTCTACGAAAAATGTTTTAAACATTTAAATGTTTTAACTCTGGTTTTCTTCTTTACTTTGTCGAGTGATTTTTACTTAAGTTTCTTCTCTATGTCTTTGATATGTCTTAGGGTTTCAATTATTCAACTATTTTATTCTACTGTCTCTTGCCCGTTTACCTTTAACTATGCCAATTAAACTGGTAATTGATTTACTTACCTAAATTAGGGATTGAGTTTAGTACCCATATTTCCTTATTAAGTTCTTACTTGTTCTTACCTGATTTATGTACCCGTATAACTGGCTGATTTTGTGTTCTGACTCCTAATTGATTTTAGAATTGGTTATTACTTTGTTTAACCTCATTCTTAGATATTGATTTTCCGTTTGAGATTTTCCTTAAATTAAGTTGTACTTATTTGATTCTATCCTCTTAGCTGATTCATGCTTGTCACGACCCGAAAACCAACTCGGCCGTGATGGTGCCTATAATCATACTAGAATACGTATACACTTCGCTGAACTCAGTCGCTCAGTACCAATGGAAAAAGGCCAATCCAGCCTCATGGAGAAGATCCATCTCCAAGCATAAGCACTTCAGACAAGATCTATGTCCAGGGAAGATCCATCCATCAATATCACTGCGCTCACTTATAGGTTCTTCCCAGCACTCTCGCACCTGCGACACCAAGATTCAGATCTGCGGCGCCGCACCTGCAGAAAATCCCTCGCAGGTGTGGAATTTCACTAAAAACCAAATTCCGCATCTGCGACCTTCTACACGCACCTGCGGGCCCGCAGGTCCGAGCCAACCTCTGCACCTGTGCTCCCAGGCCAAGCTCCCTAATTCTACATCTGCGAATGGTCGTCCCCACTTGCGCCTTCGCACCTACGGCTCCCCGTCCAACGGTGCAGCCGCACCAGAAGCCAATTTGCTGCATTATTTCAACTTTTAGCTTCCGTTAGCCATCCAAAAATCATCCCGAGGTCCTCGGGACCTCAACCAAAAGTACCCACAAGTCATATATCAATATTCCAACTTAGTCGAACCCTCAAAACACCCAAAACAACACCAAAACACCAAATTTACTCGAAATTCAAGCCTAAGGATATCTAAACTTCCGAAATTCGCCAACGATGCCAAAACTAACAAAACCACGTCCGAATGACCTGAAAGTTTGCACACACATCCCAAATGACGCTACAAACATGTTCCAACTTGTGGAATTCCATTCCGACCCCGATAGCTAATTTTCCACTGTCGACCGGAAATCGCCAAAAATCCTATTTCGCCAATTCAAGCCTAATTCTGCCTCGGATCTCCGAATAACATTCCGAACACATTCCTAAGTCCCAAATCACCTAACAAAGCTATCCGAGCCATAAAAACCGCATTCCGAGATTGTTTATCTATAAGTGAACTTTCAGTTGACCTTTTCCAACTAATTCACCAACTTAGGAGACTGAGTGTCTCATTTCTCTCCTCATCGCTCCGAACCCGAGCCAACCAACCTAACACAACATGATAGAGATGAATAACACATAACAAGACAGAAATAGGGGAAACGAGGCTAAACTCTCAGAACGACCGGCCGGGTCGTTACATTCTCCCTCTCTTAAACAAGCGTTCGTCCTTGAACGTGCCAAGCGTTGTTCCAAAAGCCATCAAACCACCGAATAACCTTACCTTGCACATACCCGAGGGTGACCCCACATCACCCTACCCCGCATAGATTTGATAACACAACACATTTGAATGGCTCTATATCCAACCTAATCCCTACACCTTAGAACCAAATTTTCATGTCAGAACTTAACTACAAGATCAAAATCACGCATCCACACACTGTATATGTACGAACATGTTGTATCCAATAGGATGTCACAACTCAAGGCGAAGCCACATGATATATCACCTATCTCGAACGCTTATAATGATAAGTTCAGATAACAACAGATGCCCAAGCCACCCAAATGCCGGTACTAAACCTGTCATCAAATAAAGACCCGTCCTACTACCTTCAAATACTGCTAATGAAGAAGAAACACGCAGAACTCCACATCCATTCGTCGAATCCTCAAGTGATGGTTTCTAAGCCGATTAGCATCAATACCCTTCCAAATATTACACAACCGGATCCGATAGCACCCATTCTAGGTCCGAAGACCTCACCTCATCCACCACAACCGCTCTAGCGCCATGACATATCCATACCGCTTAAAGCCACAATCCGTGCAGTCCAGGCACCAACAGGAAACATCTCAAATGGACTCAAACATGATAAATGACATCAACTAGGAAACTGCCCTGCAAGATCAACGGGTATCAACCCCAACGCAAGACAAGAACTCCCCACACACCGCATACCCGAAGCACATGAATCTAACACACACAAGGGTCATATTTAACATACTCTGCTGCAATACGTGAACCCCATCTGAATGCTGGTCCATATTATATCCCTCGCTCCGTCTTTCTCAAAATCAAAAACCACGCAAAACCCGATATCAAGTACTCAAAGTGCATTACCATAACCACGGGAAATCGGTTGCTACCATGCCACACGAATATGAAAGAATACAACCAATACGTCCAAATCCTACAATACCCATCTACTTTACCTTACTCAAACTCCGCTATAAGACCACAACAGAACCGCACCATGCCTGCCTAAAACCAACGAATGACCGTTCCTCGAAGCAGGGACGGGTAACTCCTAGGTCATACTAGAGCATAGATAAGCCCAACAACCACTAAATGACACCCCTCACAATAGCACTATGGAGCCAATCAATCCGACTCGGTGCAACACACCTATACCTACTGGGCCTACGAATGAACCCCAAATCAATCCGGTCATACCTAATCAACAAATGACCCTCCGAAGGTCCAAAATGACTGAATCTCAACAACACACACTATTATCCAACTAATCGTAGCTACGTCTCTACAGCCCTCCACTATGAAATCGTCTACTCATCCGAGTTTCCAGTTCTCAAGACTTCAAAGCACACAAATCACATATCTGATCTCAACTCCACTGCCTGAATGTCTAATACTCTTCCAATACGAGATCACGCCACAAGGAATACACCTACAACTCGTAGGCATTACATGGCCGAATTTGAATACTCGCAGTCGAACAACAAGGAGAGTGCCACCCCACAAATGAGGTACCCATAAATCAAGACACAGAGCATCTTTGGAAACTTACACATTCATCAAGCCATACTTAAAATTAACATCATCTATCTGATCATCGGAGATTGTCCGTGCTACCTAAGAATTCAGAATTCCCTTTTTCCTAATCCACATCGAAGCCGACCATACTGAGCAATGATAGATCGACCCGGGTCTCCCGACCCCCAATAGGCACCACACATGACCGACAGACGTGGTCCATAACAACAACATCGCCCACAGGGGCGAACATATGAACAGATGTAACTAAAGACTATCCAGAGAATGGGAAAATATATGATGAACATGTGAATATGAAGAACTGGAATCAAATAAAAATTGAAGCATCTCGTGACAGACTAAAACAATACCTGGGATCACGACATCAGAAGCCATCGCATCTGGTCTGGCTGAAAGTGCATAAAATCGGGCATGATCACCACCGGATCGACCTCCCACTCTAAGGAAACCCCTAGCTGCCTCACCCCCACCCCTAGCTGCCTCACCCCCACCCCTAGCTGCCTAGGCGGGCAATGCAACATCTGGGACTGAAGCCGCAGGCTGACTCCTCTACTGATAAGTACCTCTCGTAAGACGGGGACAAAACATCTTGATATGGCCCACATCTCCACACTCGAAGAAACCCCTCTTGAAGAATGGCACTGGGGACTGAAGGGAACCCATAGCACTAGCATAACCACTAGAAGAACCATAGTCGATGAAGCCTGAACCGATGGTGCACAAAATGAAATTTGAGCTGGTAGAGTACTAAATGATGGGTGCCCCTGATGCGAACTGTGAGGATCACGACCAGCTGATCCACCACGATAACCGAAGCGACCTGGCTAAGCCTGCCTGATTGAATGACCTCTGCCATGCTGAAATTATCCCCCTGAAAGAACACCACCAAAACTACCAGATCTTCGAGGCCTCTTGTTCTCCCTCTCATCTCGCTCCTCGCGATAAACTAACTCAATCTCTCGGGCGATATCAACAACCTCCTCAAAAGTAGCACCCGACACCCTCTCTCTGGTCATAAGAGCATGAAGCTAATATGTGAGGCCATCCACGAACCTCATGATCCTGTCTCTATCTGTAGGGACCAACCAAATAGCATGGTCGACAAGCTTAGGAAACCTCATCTCGTACTGCGACACCGTCATATCACCCTGACACAGTTGCTCAAACTGTCTGCGTAGCTTCTCTCTGCGGGATTGTGGAACAGATTTATCTAAGAAGAGAGTTGAAAACTACTGCCAAGTAAGGGGCGCTGCACCAACGGGCCTACGCCTCTAATAAGCCTCCCACCAAGTAATTGCAGCTCCTGAGAACTGGAAGGTAGTGAATGAGACCCTACTGGTCTCCAATATCCCTGTTGTACGAAGCATCCTCTGACAGTTGTCTAAGAAACCCTAGGCATCCTCACCCTCAGTACCACTGAAAGTTGGAGGCTAAAGTCTACCAAACCTCTCCAACCTGCATTGCTCGTCATCTGGCATGACGGGAATCACAAATTCCTGAATAGGTTCAACCGGCTGCGTTGGGGCTGCCCCCGATGTCTAAAGTCCCTGAACAACCTGCTCGGGTGTATGGGCTGCAGGGGTCTGAGTACCTCCCCCGGCCTGAGAAATAGTTGCTGACGTAGAAACATCGATCGCCTGAGCAAGACTACTGCATGCGGTCAAAATTTGAGTCAGGATCTCCTAAAGACCCTGAATAACAATAGGCACAGCTGGTTCCTGAGCCGGTCCCACTGGAACATCTCCGACTGGGACCTTATTTGGAATAACTGGAGAGTCCATAGGTACTGCCCCGACCGCTGCGTGGGCTACACCCCTCCCTTTACCATGGCCTCGACCGCGGCCTCTCACAGGCCCAACTGGTGGCTGACCATCCTGACCGGTAGTACGTGTCCTCACTATCTAAGAGAGAATGAAAGAACTGAAATTTAGTTACCATAATCGACAGATTCGCACGACAAGAATTCAAGAAGGTGAGATTTTCCTAAGGGTTCTGCAACCTCTCGAAGATAAGTACAGACGTCTCCTTACCGATCCGCAAGACTCTACTAAACCTGCTCATGACTGGTGAGCCTTATGTAACCTAGAGCTCTAATACCAACTTGTCACGACCCGAAAACAAACCCGGCTGTGATGGCACTTATCGTGATACTAAGCTAGCCAATTCACTATCCATAACATAAGAAACCTTTCGTTTGATTCAATATTAACCAGTATTTCATAAATCTTCCATTTTAGCATTTCAAAACAAATAAAGTTAGGTTCCTCCCAGAATATATACACATCAGAACTAAGTCACTCAGTACTGAGGAAGGCCGATCCATCCCTAAGGAGAAGATCTATCTCCAGATGATGATACACCTTACAACCACTCGGTACTGTATATGGCTCAACTGTCCAGGGAAGATCCATCCCAGAATATGTATACACGTCACTTACCTCAATTGCTCAGTACTGATGCAAAAAGGCCAATCCAGCCTCATCGAGAAGATCCATCTCCAAGCATAAACACTTCGGACAAGATCCATGTCCAGGGAAGATCCACCCCTCAATATCATTGCGCTCACTTGGGGTGTGTTGCAAACTCCGGAGGGGCTCCTACAACGCAAGTGCTAACATAAGTCATATCCAGGCATAATCAATATAACATGCTGCGGCGTGCAACCTAATCCCATATTTGTCACTCAATATCAGGATCTCGGCCTCACTCAGTCATTACTCTCCAGTCTCGCTCACATGGGCTCACAATGCATGAACTAGCCCAAATAAATGATATAATGTGCAAAACAACAATTACCGAGACTGAGACATGATATGATATGCAATTACAGGACTGAGTATATATCAACGAAACACATGATATGACAGCAATAAACGACCACTCGGGTCTCAACAATATCGGCGTGAAGCCTTAACATAATATCTAGCATGATTTCTAGCATGTTCACATCAGTCACATTGACAGAAGCACATCTATCAACAAGAGAGAACCAATAAACGCTGTCATGGGATGAACCAGGTCACAAGTCTCACGGTGCATGCCCGTACGCCCATCACTTGGCATGTGCGTCACAAAATTCTAAGCACATAACACATAGTTCAGGGTTTCAAACCCTCAGAACCAATATTGGAAGCGTTACTTACCTCAATCAAGCCAAACTCTACTTCGCGATGCCCTTGTCGCTCAACCCGGCCTCAAATCGCTCCAAATCTAACCAAAATCAGTAGTATATCATTAATATATGCTAAAGGAATGAATCCCACATCAAAATTACCAATTTACGTCACAAAACAAAAATCTTTATACTCTCACGAATCCATACATACCAAATACATCAAAATCCGACAACAAACGGTCCCTCAATTCCTCAAATCAAAGTCTCCAATTTCAAGCCCTAATCCTCCAACTTTAACCCTTAATTCCCATAGATTTCATGCTTAATCAGATAGAATTTACCATAGAATCAAGTATTAGGTTCAAAAACATTACCTCAATGTGTTTCCCCTTGTATCCCTCTTCTAAAATCTCTCAAAAACTTCAATCCCAACTTCAAAATGCTGGAAAAATAAGAAAAATTCGCGAAGTGCAACTTATATAGGTTCTGCCCAGCACTTTCGCACTTGCGACCCTAAGATTCGCACCTGCGGCACCGCACCTGCGGAAAATCCCTCGCAGGTGCAGATTTTCACTAAAAACCAAATTCTACATCTGCGACCTTTTACCCACACCTGCGGGCCTGCAGGTGCGAGCCAACCTCCGCACCTGCGCTCCCAGGCCAGAATCCCTAATTGCACATCCTTTCATGATCGTCCGCACCTGCTCCTTCGCACCTGCGGCTCCCCGTCCGCAGGTACGACCACATATGAAGGCCTGCACCAGCAGCCAATTTGCTGCATTATTCTAATTTTTAGTTTCTGTTAGCCATCCAAAAATCATCCCGAGGCCCTGGGGACCTCAACCAGAAGTACCAACAAGTCGTATATAATTATTCTAACTTAGTCGAACCCTCAGAACACCCTAAACAACACTAAAATACCAAATTTAGTCGAAATTCAAGCTTAAGGATTTCTAAACTTCCAAAATTCGCCAACGATGCCGAAACTAACCAAACCACGTCTGAATGACTTGAAATGTTGCACACACATCCCAAATGACACTACGAATCTGTTCCAACTTCTAGAATTCCATTCCGACCCCGATAGTTAATTTTCCACTGCTGACCGAAAATCGCCAATAATCTTATTTCGCCAATTCAAGCCTAATTCTACCACGGACCTCCGAATAACATTGCGAACACATTCCTAAGTCCCAAATCACCTAACGAAGATATCCGAGCCATAAAAACCACATTCAAAGATTGTTTATCTATAAGTCAACTTCCGGTTGACCTTTTCCAACTAATTCACCAACTTAGGAGACTGAGTGTCTCATTTCTCTCCATCACTGCTCCGAACCCGAGCCAACCAACCTAACACAACATGATAGAGCTGAATAACACATAACAAGACAGAAATAGGGGAAACGGGGCTAAACTCTCGAAACGACCAGCCGGGTCAGTACATTCTCCCCCTCTTAAACAAACGTTCGTCCTCCAACGTGCCAAGAGTTGTTCCAAAAGCTATCAAACCACTGAATAACCTTACCAGCACATACCCGGGGTGACCCCACATCACCCTGCCCCGCATATATCTGATAACACAACACATTCAAATGCTTCTATATCCAACCTAATCCCTACGCCTTAGAATCCAAATTTCCATGTCAGAACTTATCTACAAGATCAGAATCAGGCATCCACACAGTGTATATGTCAGAACATGTTGTATCCAACTAGAGTTACAATTCAAGACAAAACCACATGATATCTCACCTATCTCGTACTCATAATGATATGTTCAAATTGCAACAGATGCCCAAGACACCCAAATGCCGGTAATAAACCCATCATCAAACAGAGACTTGTCCTACCACCTTCAAAATAGTGTTAATGAAGAAGAAACACGCAGAACTCCACAGCCATTCGTCGAATCCTCAAGTGATGGACTCCCCATCTTTGACAGTAGGTTTAGCAAAATTTCTATGTCGATTAGCATCAATACCCTTCCAAATATGTCGCAACCGGATCCGATAGCACCCATTCTAGGTTCGACGACCTCACCTAATCCACCACAACCTCTCTAGCGCCATGACATATCCATACAACTTAAAGCCACAATCCGTGTAGTCAAGGAATCAACAGGCAACATCCCAAATGTACTCAAACATGATAAATGACATCAACTAGGAAACCGCCCCGCAAGATTAACAGGTATCACCCCCAATGCAAGCCAGGAACTCCCCACACACCGCATATCCGAAGCACATGAATCTAACACACACAAGGGTCATATTTAACATGCTCCGCTACAATACGTGAACCCCATTCGAATGCTGGTGTATATTATATCCCTCGCTCCGTCTTGATCAAAATAAAAATCCACGCGAAACTCCTAGATCATACTGAAAGAAAACAACCAATACGTCCAAATCCTATGATACCCATCTACTATACCTTACACAAACTCCACTATAAGACCACAACAGAACCACACCATGTATGCCTAAAACCAATGAATCGCCGCTCCCCGAAGTAGGGACTGGTAACTCCTAGATCATACTAGAGCATATATAAGCCCAATAACACTAACTGACACCCCTCACAATAGCACTACTGAGCCAATAAATCCGACTTGGTGCAACACACATATCCCTACTAGGCCTACTAATGAACCAAAAATCAATCTGGTCATACCTAATCGACAAATGACCCTCCGAAGGTCCAAAATGACTGAATCTCAACAACAAACACTATCATCCAACTAACCTTAGCTACGTCTCTACAGCCCTCCACTATGAAATCGTCTACTCATCCGATTTTCTAGTTCCCAAGACTTCAAAGCACATAAATCACATATCTGATCTCAACTTCGTTGCCTGAATGTCTAATACTCCTCCAATACGCGATCACACCACAAAGAATACCCATACAATACATAGGCGTTACAAGGCCGAATTTGAATACTCGTAGTCGAACAACAAGGAGAGTGTCGCCCCACCAATGAGGTACCCATAAATCAAGACACAGAGCTTCTTCGAAAACTTACACCTTCATCAAGACATACCTAAAAGTAAAATCATCTATCTGATCATCAGAGATTGCCCGTGCTCAGAATTCCTTTTTTTTCCAAACCACATCGAAGCCGACCATACTGACCAATGACACATCCACTCGGGTCTCCCGACCCCCAATAGGCACCACACATGATCGACACACGCGGTCCATAACAACAGCATCGCCCAAAGGGGTGAACACATTAACAAATGTAACTAAAGACTCACGGGGCATATCCAGAGAATGGGCAAAAATATGATGAACATGTGAATGTGAAGAACCGAAATAAAAAAAACTGAAGCATCTCATGATAGACTAAACCAATACCTGGAATCACGGCATCAGATTCCATCGCATCTGCTCTGGCTGAAAGTGCATAAAATCGGGCATGATCACAACCGGATCGACCTCCCATCTAGGGCAACCCCTAGCTGCCTGGGTGAGCAGTGCAGCAACTGGGGCTGAAGTCGCTAGCTGACTCCTCTATTGATAAGTACCTCCCGTAAGACAGGGACAAAACCTCTTGAGATGGCCCACATCTCTACACTCGAAGCAACCCCTCTCTGAGAATGGCACTGGGGACTGAAGGGAACCCCTAGCACCAGGATAACCAATAAAAGAACTAGACATAGATGAACCCTGAACCAATGGTGCACAAGATGAACTCTGAGCTGGTAGAGCACTGAATGATTGGTGCCCCTGATGCGAACTGTGAGGATCACGACCAGCTGATCCCCCACGTTAACCTCAGCGACCTGGCTAAGCCTGCCAAAATGGACGGCCTATGCCATGCTGAAATTGTCCCCCCCTGAAACAACACCACCAAAACTACCAGATCCTCGAGGCCTCTAGGACTCCCTCTCATCTCGCTCCTGGCAACGAATTGACTCAATCTCTCGGGCGATATCAACAACCTCCTCAAAAGTAGCACCCGACACCCTCTCTCTGGTCATAAGAATACGAAGTTGATATGTGAGGCCATCCACGAACCTCCTGATCCTGTCTCTATCTAGAGGGACCAACCAAATAGTATGACGGGCAAGCTTATCTCATACTGCGACACCATCATATCACCCTGACGCAGCTGCTCAAACTGTCTGCACAGCTCCTCTCTGCTTGAAAGTGGAACATACTTCTCTAGGAAGAGAGTGAAAATCTCCTGCCAAGTAAGGGGCGCTGCACCAACGGGCCTACGCCTCTCATAAGCCTCCCACCAAGTAAATGAAGCTCTTGAGAACTGGAAGGTAGTGAATGAGACCCCAATGGTCTCCAATATCCCTACTGTACGAAGCATCCTCTGACACTTGTCTAAGAAACCCTGGGCATCCTCGCCCTCGGTACCACAGAAAGTTCTAGGTTGAAGTCTACCAAACCTCTCCAACTTGCGCTGCTCGTCATCTGGCATGACGGGAATCATAAAATCCTGAACAGGTGCAACCGGTTGGGCTGGGGTTGCCCCCGGTGTCTGAAGTCCCTGAACAATCTACTCGAGTGTACAGGTGGCGGGGGTCTGAGTGCCTCCCCCGACCTGAGAAGTAGCTGGTGACGTAGAAACAGCGACCGCCTGAGAAATACTGGTGCATGCGGTCAAAATCTTAGCTAAGGTGCTTGAGTCGGTCCCACTAGAACATCTACGACTGGGACCTGATGTGGAATAACTAGAGGGTCCATAGGTACTGCCCTGACCGCTGCGCGGGCTACACCCCTCCCTCTACCACGGCCTCGACCGCGGCCTCGGCCTCTAGAATGCCCAAATAGTGGCTGACCATCCTGACCGGTAGTACGTGTCCCCACCATCTAAGAGAGAATGAAAGAACTGAAATTAGTTACCATAATCGACAGATTCGCACGACAAGAATTCAAGAAGGTGAGATTTTCCTAAGGGTTCTGCAGCCTCTCGAAAATAAGTACAGACGTCTCCTTACCCATCCGCAAGACTCTACTAAACCTGCTCATGACTGGTGAGCGCTATGTAACCTAGAGCTCTCATACCAACTTGTCACGACCCGAAAACCAACCCGGTTGTGATGGCACCTATCGTGATACGAGGCTAGCCAATTCACTATCCATAATATAAGAAACCTTTCATTTGATTCAATATTAACCAGTATTTCATAAATCTTCCATTTTAGCATTTCAAAACAAATAAAGTTAGGTAAAGCATTTAAATACAGCCCCAAAACCCCGGAGTCATCAATCGTGAGCAACTAAAAAGAAATACAAAATCTGGTATTGTTCCCTTAATACAAACAAGTCCGAGAATAAACAAAAATGACTAAATAGGAAGGGGAAAGGCAAGGCTGCAGACATCATGCAGCTACCTTGCAATCTCCAAAGTGCTCCAAGAGATTAAACCAGCTCTCACTCGGTCCTGGCACCTGAATCTGCACACAAGGTGCAGGGGGTAACGTGAGTACACCAACTAAGTAAGTAACAAGCCCAACCTATGGAATGAGAGGTAGTGACAGACTAAACCTCCATATTTATGATAGAATAAATGTACAGAAATTTAGGCATGCTTTTAGTTAACTAGACAGCTCAAGTGATAAGATAAACACAGTTCCGAACAGTTTAACATATATACCTCGACGTGTTCTACATGCCAATGCATCAATAGTATGAAATTCATAATGTGCTTCCACTCTCAAATACTCATCCACTCAGTACAGTATATGGCTCGCATGGACCAGAGAAGATTCCTCCCAGAATATATACACATCAGAACTAAGTCACTCAGTACTGAGGAAGGCCGATCCATCCCTAAGGTGAAGATCTATCTCCAGATGATGATACACCTTACAACCACTCGGTACTGTATATGGCTCAACTGTCCAGGGAAGATCCATCCCAGAATACGTATACACGTCACTTACCTCAATCGCTCAGTATCGATGGAAAAAGGCCAATCCAGCCTCATGGAGAAGATCCATCTCCATGCATAAACACTTTGGACAAGATCCATGTCCAAGGAATATCCATCCCTCAATATCGTTGCGCTCACTAGGGGTGTGTTACAGACTCCGGAGGGGCTCCAACAGCCCAAGCGCTAACATAAGCCATATCCAGGCATAATTAATATAACATGTTGCGGCGTGCATCCCGATCCCATATCTGTCACTCAATATCAGGCTCTCGGCCTCACTCACTCATCATTGTCATCACTCTCCAATCTCTCTCACATGGGATCACAATGCATGAACTAGCCCGAATCAATGATATAATGTGCAAAACAACAATTACTGAAACTGAGACATGATATGATATGCAATGACAGGAGTGAGTATATAATATCAATGAAACACATGAGATGACAACAATAAACGACCACTCGGGTCTCAACAACATCGGCATGAAGCCTTAACATAATATCTAGCATGATTTCTAGCATGTTTACATCAGTCGCATTGACAGGAGCACAGCTATCAACAAGAGAGAACCAATAAACGGTGCCATGGGGTGAACCAGGTCACAAATCTCATGGTGCACACCCGTACGCCTGCACGCCTGTTGCTTGGCATGTGCGTCACCCAATTCTAATCATATAGCACGTAGTTCGGGGTTTCGAACCCTCAGCACCAATATTGGAAATGTTACTTACCTCAATCAAGCCAAAGCTCTACTCTGCGATGCCCTTTCTGCTAGACGCAACCTCAATCTCTGAATCTAACCAAAATCAGTAGTATATCATTAATATATTCTAAAGGAATGAAGCCCACATCAAAAATACCAATTTACATCACAAATTCTAAAATTGTCTAAACCCGACCGATAAAAATCACAAAAAAAAAATCCTTATACTCTCACGAGTACATACATAACAAATATATCAAAATCCGACAACAAACGGTCCCTCAATTCCTCAAATCAAAGTCTCCAATTTCAAGCCCTAATCCTCCAATTTTAACCCTTAATTCCCATAGATTTCATGCTTAATCAGATAGAATTTACCACATAATCAATTATTAGGTTCAAAAACATTACCTCAATATGTTTCCCCTTGAATCCCTCTTTAAAATTCTCTCAAAAAGTTCAATCTCGGCTTCAAAATGGTGGGAAAATAAGAAAAATTCACAAAGTGCAAATTATATAGGTTCTACTCAGCACTCTTGCACCTGCGACCCCAAGATTCGCACCTGTGGTGCCGCACCTGCGGAAAATCCCTCGCATGTGCGGATTTTCACTAAAAACCAAATTCCGCATCTGCAGCCTTTTACACGCACCTGCGGGCCCGCAGGCGCGAGCCAACCTCCGCACCTGTGCTTCCAGGCTAGGCTCCCTAATTCCGCATCTGCGCATGGTCATCCGCACCTGCTAAGCTCTCAGAACGGTCAGCCTGGTCGTTACAATACTGACCTTAATTGATTGATTAATTGATTTTCATACCTTATTTGTGCTATAAAACCCCTTCCTTTGTCCTGATTTAAAACACTGACACGCTTTACAACTTCTTCACTGAACAAATATCAAACTCTCTATTCTTAAACTTAAGCTCTCTTTCTATTGTTCTGATTTCTGCACTGTTTGGCCGGCTGAAAGCCAAGGCTAGATTCTCTAGATTCAAATTGCTATTTCACTCCTGTTTACCTTCTTCCTAACTGGTATGCCTTAACTCATGTTATCTTGTTCTATTCCACATGTTTATCTGATTAGTTTATTTCAAACCTCAACATGCTTCTGTTTGATACATGATTTCTGTCCATTCCTTTCTCAACTGCTATGTCTTATTTATTGTTATCCTGTGTTGTTCCATGTGCTTATATGATTAGTCCATTTCAACCCCAGCATGCTTCAGTGTGATCTATGATTCTTGTTTACTTCTTTCTCAACTGGCACGCTTTAGGTTCTATTATCCTATTCTTGTTTATGTGATTAGTTTATTTCCAACCTCAGCATGCTTCTGTTAGGACATATGCCCGTGTGAACCCACCTAGTGATAATTAATAAACTAAGTCATCTTCAGTAATGTGAAACCTTGTTTGATTCAGTTGTATGTTCCCTATTTTGAATTTTTCTAGATACTACAAGCATGTAATCAATATGTGGCTAATTTTGTCTGCTTAATTCAATTGTTCTTGCTTTTGTGAATGCTTTAAGCACTAGTATGAGTATCTAGTCTAAACAAATCTGCTAGAGCCAAGTGCTGAACATGGATTCTGTTTGTTTCTTGGTGCAGTTCTATTTGTTTCTTGGTGCAGTTCTGTTTGTAACCCTGTAATCTGAATATGTTTTCTTCTGAAAGTTAAATTGATTTCTAAAAATGTCCCCCTTACCCTCTATATACTGGTTTTCAAAATTCTACTCTTCGTTATATAGGTTCCTACCACTCCCAATGTGAGCATTGCCTAGGGTCCTTGAGACTCCTCCGAACTATGACACATTGGGGTTGGTCTTCCAATCTTTACAAACTGTTTCTCTAAGAAAGGTTCTGGTGTGAGAATTGTTCAGGGTCCCTGCACTTTGACACACCAGAAACCCAATTTTGTGTATCATGGATCAGACGCCTGTATACTTCAGACTTGCTTTGCTTGAAGGCCTGATTTCCAGGTTAATATTGGGCCTACTAAGCCTCCCTATAGTGTAATGGATAGTATTATGCAATTCATTCATATTAGGTTGTAATAATGTAATAATCTTTGTAATAACAGATCTAGGGTTATTAGTAAAGGTTGGGGGGGGGGGGTTATATATATTTGTTCAAAACTCGGGTAGAAATCATGATTATAGGTTTATTGTGTTGATTTATAATGTGAATGCTATTACTCGTTTAGATATCCTGCCTATAGGATTTTTCTAATTGTTTGTGACTCTGCATTTTCACATTTTTGGCATACTAGAGACACTGCCTATAGGTCTTCTGTTAATTCTGCATTAGAAATCCATATTCATAGGGTCTACACATATTTCTGATCCAACGTGCATTAGTGACCATGTCTATAGGATTCTATTTGTTTGAGCTAATAAATTTTCCTGGCAATTTGCTTAAAAAATTCTGCCCAATGTGATGAATAGATATCGTGCCTACATGAATAAAAGAAATCAGTTTCAAAACCTAGAAATCATGTCTATAGGATTTAAACTAATAAATATCATGCCTATAGGGTAAATCAGTTGTAAGTTTAGAAATCATGCTTGTAAGAAGTTTCAACACTTAGAAAGCATGCCTATAGGGTAAATCAGTTGTAAGTTCAGAAATCGTGCTTGTAATCAGTTTTAACACTTAGAAATCATGCATATAGGAGTTAACTAATTCTGCAAATTATAGAGCATGCCTATAGGATCTAAAAGGGATAAAACTTGTCTGTTAAAATCGGTAACTCGTTTATAAACTATCATATAGGTCTATAGTTAATAGTTGTAGATACCATGCCTATAGGATTCTGTTCTGGTTATCACTTAGGCAAACTTGTAGGTTTATTAAGAATTCTGGGCCTAATACTGTGATCTCTTGTTGCTTGAAATTTGCCCAGATTTAGAACTTAATCAAAATCAGTAGGCAAGCTAGTAGGTCCCAATGCTCGTTTTAATAAATTGCTTATTTACATTCTGTTTCTGCTCATCTAGATATCCTGCCTATAGGATTCTAAAATTAATGAAATTTGCTAACTGAATTGCGTGCATTTGTTGACTATTTGTGGAGGTTAACATGAGCTTTTAGTTGCTATTCTGTGACAGTCTTATTTGAATTTTGTTTGTCTCCTAGTTTTTTCTCATTTTAAGCAACCTAAGTCAGTCTAGAAACACCTTAAATAAAGGTCATAAATGCCTCCAGGACCATAGGTAAGGGACAGGTAGTGCACGCATAAGGCACGAGTTAGAAGCTATTAGAACGCTTTAGTAACAACTTAAATACAGTAATTGGGTAGTAAAGGAGATGATGACATGTGCGCTAATATTATGTGCAGCACCCCAACCTGGGGAAAGTTACCAAGTATTGCATGAAAATAATCCTATAGGCTAAAAAAGTTAGGACCCCTTTAATTCCTGTTTTAAAATAGTAGTTGTCTAAATTGCTTTATTTTCCTTTAAAGACTAATTTGCTTAATTAAGTTCGGTCGGGACCAACCGTTATGGACCTCGAGGGGTGCCTAACACCTTCCCCTCAAGGTAATTTTGAGCCCTTACCCGATCTCTGGTGATGCAAACTAGTTTCATGAATTAACTGCTCTAGGTGCCCTAACGTACCTTAATCCGTTAGGTGGCGACTCTTCAAATCCGATATCCCATCCCAAAAGGAAGGGAGTTCTCTCAGAAATGTTGAAACCCTATTTCACGAGAAAAAGGTGGCGCGACACCTGTACCGTTCATAATTCCAACAAGCACATAATATAAAATATGATCAAATCACGAAATCACAGATAAAACCACTTTGGTGCTCCCAGTTTGCCTAATGTATTCTGCTCAATCAACAATCCAACATGTAAAGAAGATATGCAAATGAATCAAGTAACAACCAAGGAAATTACAAGTAAAGATTAAATGCATTAACCAAATATCAATCTGTTGCGGCGCGCAACCCCATCCAAATAGAACTTACATCACGGCTCTCAGGCCCACATCAGAATCTCAGTAACCAAACATAACAAATAACCAGCTCCCCTAGAGCTCACATCAACCACAAACCTATTGGTTTCTCATAGCCCGCGTGTACACCATCAAGAGAGAAACATGAGAGGATGACTTAGGGGGATCCATATCCACACGCTACACAGACAACTCATGTGCTTGTCACAACCCAATTTACCCTCCAAAAGGTATCGTGACGGCACCTAGTCTCTATGACTAGGTAAGCCCAATTAGCGGATAAAAACTTAATTAAAAGTACGATAAATAAAGAAACAAAGGACATAGAAATATGAATAATCATAACGATGCCGCTCAGCTCGAACAAAAACATAACTCCCAAAGACCCGGATTGTCACAATATAGTCACAAACTTCTACACTATTGTAGCTCTAAACAAAATTGGAAAGTACATAGGAAAATCTCTATAATATAGAATAGAAGGTGACTCAGAGGATTCTACGGACGTGGCAGAAACCTTGCGGTCTCCTGGTAACAGCTGCAACAACTAGCCACGCGACTGATAACTCATACCTGGATCTGCACACGAAAAACATATGCAGGAATAGGCATGAGTACACCTCATTTAGTACCCAGTAAATGCCAAGCCTAACCCCAGTCAAGTAGTGACGAGGTCAGGTTAAGGCTCTACTGGATTTCTATACAAATCAATTTAAAACAGTACAAAAGATAAGTAATGTCTACAGTAAGTAGTTACAGAAAATAATCTAAAGTTTTACAGTAAAGGGAGTCCGGCTCAACACAATGCATCACAGGGTGGAGTCTCCCGGGATACCGTTCTGTAGCTCCAAATGATTGTGCAGTACAGGGAGATCTCCCGGAATACGTCTGTAGTCCCAAAATAAATATGCAGTACGGAGGGGTCTCCCGGAATACGTCTGCAGTCCCAATTTAAATATGCAGTACAGGAGGATCTCTCGGAATATGTCCGTAGTCCCAATTTAAATATACAGTACAGGCGGATCTCCCGGAATACGTCAGTAGTCCCAATTTAAATATGCGATGTAGGATGAATGCTAGGAATACCATCAATTTATATAGTTCATCTAATCACAGATAAGAAAAATAGTAACCTAACTAAGCATGGCGTACAGAGTATCAAGTAGACCATTAGACAAGTAGGCATGCCTTTCTAATCTAAGCGAAGCAGTTTAACATGTTAAAGCAATGTAATAGGAGAAAGACAATTTTATAAGTTTTCGAAGGAAAATGGGATTTTTGCAATAATGTCCCATGTACGTACTCGTCACTTCACGTACACGGCACCCACATAACAATAAATGTCAAAACAACCTAAGGTAAAGTCCCCAACACAGAGCTAGGCAAGCCACTTTCCTCGACTGCTCAAATCAACTCGAAATCACGTTCTTGCCACGAGTATCCAAACCTGAATTGCCCGATTCTATTCAATTAAATTACATAATGTAAATATCACTACAAGAAACTAGTTCGACTAATCAATTCGGAGCTAAAGCGCGAAATTAGGAAAATTGCCCAAAAAGTCCCTCGGGCCCACGTCTCAGAATCGGGTAAAAATCACAAATTCCGAACACCCATTCGCTACGAGTCTAATCATACAAATTTTACTCAAATCCGATACCAAAATCTCGACCAAAACCCAAAAATTTGGTCTTAGAACTTTTTCCCAATTTTCACTCAATTTTCGAAATTAGATGATAAAATTAAGCATAGATTAGCGGGAAATAATCAAAACCGAGTAAGAATCACTTACCCCAAACACCCAAGTTAAAATCCCTTGAAGAATCGCCTAATCCCGAGCTCCCAACTTCAATTTGTGAAAAAATGACTTAACCCTCGTTTTTGGGTGTTTTAAATCTGTCCAGATATGCCTTCACTACGATCGCGTAAGCCCAGACGCGATCGCGAAGAACAAAAAAAACACGCTCCTCAGATCTTACACTACGTGGACGCATTACTCCCTACGCAAACGCGATTCCTTACTCCCAACAGACCTAAGTGATCGTAGTTGACCTCACGCGACCGCATAGAGAAACGCTCTAATCCACTGTTTCCTCACTCCTTTTACGCGAATGCGGTCTAGCCCACGCGAACGCAATAACCAAGCTGCCTATACTACACAATCGTGTTCCATTCTATGTGATCGCAATGCATTAACCAGACTGGCCTCCAACTTACCCTACGCGAACGCGTACTCCCTCACACGGTTGCAATGAAGAAAATCTGGTTGCACTCACACCATCAAAACAGCAATCACAGAAGTCCAAAAAATGACCCGTTGAGCATCCGAAACTCGAGGCCCCCTGGACCTCAACCAAACCTACCAACCAGTCCTATAACCTCATTTGAACTTAGTCGAGCCTTCAAACCACATCACGTAACAGCAAAAACAAGAATTACACATGAATTCAAGCCTAAGGACTTAACGTGTTTTCCAAAACCTACGAATGATGTCGAAACACGTCAAAACTAGTCCGAATGACCTCAAATTTGACACAAGTCAAAAATGACACCACGAACCTACAACCACTCCCGGGATTCCATTCCAAGCCCGATATCAAAATTTCACCTATCGGTCGAAATTGCCGAAAATCTGACTTTCGCCAATTCAAGCCTAAATCTACTACAGACATCGAAAACACACTCTGGATGCACTCCTCACCCGAAAATCACTCAACAGAGCTAACGGAGTCAACGGAATTCCATACTGGATCAGTCTTCACATAGTTCTGACTACGTTTCGATTTCTAAGGCTTAAACTCATAATTAGGGACTAAGTGTCCCAAAACTCTCCGAATTCCATAACTAATCACTCCGAAGAGTCCAATAGCAGAAATAAATGTGGGGAAAGCAGTTATTAGGGGATTGGGGCTCTAACTCTCCAAACGACCAACCGGGTCGTTACTGTGCTAATAATATCAACCGCACGAACAACTCACGTGCCAATAATATCAATATCTAGATCAACACGGACAACTCACATGCCAATAATACCAACCGCATGGACAACTCACGCGCCAATAATCACAATTCACCCAGCGTGGTCACAAGCTCAACATCACAATCCGCCCGGTGTGGTCACAGGCTACCAGTCCACATCATATCACATAAAAAGCAAATATACAAGAATACATGTATATGATCAATGAATATCGTATTTCATACTCTAATTGGTATAAATGACATTCTAAGGTGTATGCATGTGCAACTCTTGGTATAAATGACATGCTAAGGCACGGAGCATGTCCTCAAGAATCTGAATCATGCGCTCAGACTGCCCGTCCGTCTGAGAGTGAAAGGTTGTACTCAACTCCACCATGGTACCCAACTCCTGTTGAACGACTCTCCAGAACCATGATGTGAATTGTGTACCTCTGTCTGAAATGATAGATACTGGAATACCGTGAAGGTGGACAATCTCCCTAATATAAATCTCAACCAACCTCTCTGAGGAGTAAGTATTCAACACTGGAATGAAATGGGCCGACTTGGTTAGCCGGTCCAGGATCACCCAAATAGCATCGAAATTTCTCAAAGTCCGAGGAAGTCCAACCACAAAGTCCATGGTGATCCGCTCCCACTTCCACTCTGGGAGCTCAATCTGCTGAAGTAATCCTCCTGGTCTCTGATGTTCATATTTGACTTGCTGACAGTTGAGACACTTGGCCACAAATCCAACTATATCCTTTTTCATCCTTCTCCACCAATAGTGTTGTCTCAGATCCTGGTACATCTTCGCAGAACCCGGATTAATGGAGTACCGCGAGCTACGGCCTCCTCAAGAATCTGCTCCGAAAGCCCATCCACATTGGGCACACAAATCCCACCCTGCATCCTCATCACGCTATCATCACTTATAGTCACATCCCTGGAATCACCCCGTCGGACCCTATCTTGAAGAACCAGAAGGTGGGGGTCATCATACTGACACTCTCTGATGCGGTCATAAAGAGAAGACCGAGCAACCACGCAAACTAGTACCCGACAAGCCTCTGAAAGATCCAATCTCACGAACTGACTGGCTAAGGCCTGCACATACAAGGCTAAAGGCATCTCAACTATTGGAAGATATGCCAAATTCCCCAAGCTCTCCACCTGGCAACTCAAGGCGTCGGCCACCACATTAGCCTTCCTCGGGTGGTATAATATAGTGATGCCATAGTCCTTGAGTAGCTCCGACCACCTCCGCTATCGCAAATTAAGGTCTTTCTGCCTGAACAATTGTTGTAAACTCCGGTGATCCATGAAATCTCACAGGGAACACCGTACAAATAATGACGCCTGATCTTCAGGGCGTGAACAATAGCTGTCAACTTGAGATCATGAACCGGATAGTTCTCCTCATTCACCTTCAACTTCCTGGATGCGTAAGCAATCACCCTACCGTCCTACATCAATACCGCTCCAAGGACAATCCTTGAGGCATCACAATAGACTGTATAGGACCCTGAACCTGTAGGCAATACCAACACTGAGGATATAGTCAGGGTTGTCTTGAGCTTCTGAAAGGTCTCCTCATACTCCTCAGTCCACCTGAACGGAGCACCCTTCTGGGTCAGTCTGGTCATATGTGTTGCAATGGATGAAAATTCCTTTACAAAGCGAAGATAGTACTCGGCCAAACCAAGGAAACTGCAGATCTCAGTAGCTGATGATGGTCTAGGAAAACTCTGCACCGCCTCCACATTTTCGGATCTACCTTAATCCTATCACACGACATTACGTGGCCCAAGAATGCCACTGAATCAAGCCATAATTCACACTTAGAAAATTTTGCATACAATTTATTCTCCCTCAATGTCTGAAGCACAGTCCTCAAGTGTTGCTCATGATCTTCCCGAGATCGGGAATATACCAGGATGTCGTCAATAAACACAATGACGAAAGAATCAAGATAAGGTCGTAACACACTGTGCATCAAATGCATAAAAGTTGTTGGGGCATTGGTCAGCCCAAATGACATGACAAGAAACTCATAGTGACCATATCTGGTCCTGAAGGCAGTCTTCGGGATGTCCGGCTCCCGAATCTTCAACTGATGATAGCCATATCACAAGTCAATCTTGGAAAATACCCTGGAACCCCGTAACTGGTCGAATAAGTGATCAATGTGAGGAAAATGATACCTGTTCTTCACTATAACCTTGTTCAGCTGCCGATAATCAATACACATACGCATAGAGCCATCCTTTTTCTTCACAAATAATATCGGAGCACCCCAAGGTGATACACTAGGCCTGATGAAACCCTTATCAAGCAACTCCTTCAACTGCTCCTTCAACTCCTTCAACTGAGGAGGATCCATACGGTAAGGAGGAATAGAAATGGGTTGAGTTCCCGGCAACAAATGAATGCCGACAGCAATATCTCTATCGGGTGGCATACCTGGAAGATCAGCTGGAAATACATCAGGGAAGTCCCTGACTACTGGACTAACTCAACTGAAGGGGTATCAACACTGACATCTCTCACATAAGCCAAATATGAATCACATCCCTTCTCAACCCTCCGCTGAGCCTTAAGAAAAGAAATAACCCTGCGGGGAGTATACTCTAAGGTACCTCTCCACTCTAATCTCGGTAAACTTGGCATAGCCAGCATCACGGTCTTAGCGTGACAATCAAGAATAGCATAATGGGGTGACAACCAGTCCATGCCCAAGATAACATCGAAATCTACTATACTGGGTAATAACAAATCATCCCTGGTCTCAAAACCACTAAGAGTAATCAAACACGACCGATATACGCGGTCCACCACTAGAGAGTCTCCCACATGAGTAGATACATAAATAGAGGAACTCAAAGAATCCCGAGATATCCCCAAATGTGGAGCAAAATAATAGGACACATATGAATACATAGAGCCTGGGTCAAATAATATTGATGCATCCTTATGACAGACAGGGGAAATACCTGTGATGACTGAATCTGAAGCAACAACCTCGGAACGGGCTGGAAGGGCATAGTAACTAGCCTGACCTCCCCCTCTAGGGATACCTCTACCTCCCTAACCTCTACCTCGAGCTGGCTAAGGAGGTGGAGTGGCAGCTGGGGTTGAAAGAATAGCCGGAAGACCCGATGGAGCACGTGGAGGTTGATAAGTCTGTGGAGGTGCACCCCTCCTAGCCCTGGGGAAATCTCTAATCATGTGACGTGTGTCACCACACTCAAAACAACCTCTCGGAGGACGCGGTGGTTGAGACTGACTCGAACCTGGCCTGCTGGGCTAGCCGATAATAATACCTCGAACTGGAGGTATACTGGATACTGGCGATGCATAATAGGGCTCCTGAGGTCTAGGAGGATCTGGAATACCGCTGGCTGCTAGTAGAGCTAAATGAATAGGGTGACCGACAAAACCCCTACCATAGCGTGATGCTAGTGTACGATCTCCTGAATAATGGTCGGTCTCTTGATCCCTCTTGACCTCTCTCTCCTCTCGGTCTCGGGAAAACATGCCCTCTACTCTCCTGTCAATACTCACTGCCTACTGATAAGTGATATCCATCTCCAACTCTCTGGCCATACTAGTCCGAATATTGGGGTGGAGTCCCTCAATGAAGCAACGAACCCTCTCTCTGACTGTGGCAACCAAAGCCGGTGCATGACGAGCTAACTCACTGAAACGGGATGCATACTCCGTCACAATTATAGTACCCTGGTGTAAGTGCTCGAACTCTGCGTGCCAAGCATCCCTGAGGCTCTGAGGAACATACTCTCGCAGAAACATCTCTGAAAACTGAGTCTAAGTGAGTGAAGCTGCCTCGTCCGGACTACTCAGCTCATAGGCACGCCGCCATTGATATGTCGCTCCCCTCAGCTGGAAAGCGGTGAAAGAAACCCCACGAGTCTCCACAATGCCCATAGTGCAGAGAATACGATGACACTCCTCAAGAAAACCCACAGCGTCATCTGAATCTAGTCCGCTGAAAGTAGGTGGGTGGTACTTCTTGTACCTCTCAAATTTGATCTGCTCTACCTCAGAAGCAACTACCATGGACTCATGCTGAACCGGAACCACTAGGGGCATAGCAATGTACTCTAGGGTCTGATCAACCTGGACCCTCTTCTCAGGATTGCGGGCTGCGGGAGTCCGCGCCCCTCCCCCGGCCTGAGATGTGGCTTGGGATATCGGAAGTAGCTCAGCCTGAGTCAGAGTGCTGAACATGCTCATGAATTGAGCCGAAGTCTCCTGGAGGGTTGGAGCAGCAATTGGGACCTCCAGTGTCGGCCCTCCAGCCGGAGCTGCTGTGGGCTCCTCTGTCACCGCTCTCGTAGGTGCTCGGTTTGCACCGCGCGCTCGTCCTCTAACTCGGCCCCTGCCTCTGGCGGCTCTGACTGGGGGCTAAGGTGTCTGATTGTCGGTACTCCCAGTACGGGTCCTCACCATTCTGTGGGAAAAAATAGAATATAATTTTAGAATTTTGATGTCAATTGCACGACGAGGAAATCAAGAAATACGATTGTTCTTAACAGTTACATAGCCTCCCAAAAATAAGTACGGACGTCTCCGCACCGATCCGCGAAACTCTAATAAACCGGCTTGTGACTTGTGACTCCTATAAACCTAGATGCTCTGATACCAACCTGTCAAGACCCAATTTACCCTCCAAAAGGTATCGTGACGGCACCTAGTCTCTATGACTAGGTAAGCAGAATTAGCGGATAAAAACTTAATTAAAAGCACGATACATAAAGAAGCAAAGGACATAGAAATATGAATAATCATAACGATGTCGCTCGGCTCATAAAAAAACATAACTCCCAAAGATCCGGATTGTCACAATATAGTCACAAGCTTCTAAACTACTGTAGCTCTAAAGAAAACTGGAAAGTACATAGGAAAATCTCTATAATATAGAATAAAAGGTGACTCGGAGGATTCTACGGAAGCGGCACAAATACCTTGCGGTCTCCTAGTAACAGCTGCAACAACTAGCCACGCGACTGATAACTCGTACGTGGATCTGCACACGAAAAACATGTGCAGGAAAGGGTATGAGTACACCACATTTGGTACCCAGTAAATGCCAAGCCTAACCCCAGTCAAGTAGTGACGAGGTCAGGTTAAGGCTCTACTGGATTTCTATATAAATGAATTTAAAACAGTACAAAAGATAAGTAATGTCTACAGTAAGAAGTTAAAGAAAATAATCTAAAGTTTTACAGTAAATGGAGTCCTCAGCTCAACACAATGTATCACAGGGTGGAATCTCCCGGGATACCGTCCCGTACTTCCAAATGATTATGCAGTACATGGGGATCTCCTGGAAAACTTCTGTAGTCCCAAAATAAATATGCAGTACAGGGGTATCTCCCGGAATACGTCTGTAGTCCCAATTTAAATATGTAGTACAAGGGGATGTCCCGGAATACGTCCGTAGTTCCAATTTAAATATGCAGTATAGGCGGATCTCCCAGAACACGTCTGTAGTCCCAATTTAAATATGTGATGCAGGATGAATGCCAGGAATACCATCAATTTATACAGTTCATATAATCACAGATAAGGAAAATAGTAACCTAACTAAGCATGGCTCACAGAGTATCAAGTAGACAATTAGACATATAGGCATGCCTTTCTAATGTAAGCTAAGCAGTTTAACACGTTAAATCAATGTAATAGGAGAAAGACAATTTTATAAGTTTTCGAAGGAAAATGGGAACGCATTACTCCCTACGCGAACGCATTACTCCCTACGCGAACGTGATTCCTTACTCCCCGCAGACCTACGTGATCGCAGTTGACCTCACGCGACCGCGATCTAGCACACACGAATGCCATGACCAAGCTGCCTACACTGCGGGATCGCGTTCCATTATATGCGATAGCAATGCATTAAACTTATTGGCCTCCAACTTACCCTACGCGAATGCATACTCCCTCACGGGATTGCAATGAAGAAAATCTGGCTGCACTCACACCAGCAAAACAGCAATCACACAAGTCAAAAAAATGACCCGTTGAGCATCTGAAACACACATGAGGACCCTGAGACCTCAACCAAACCTACCAACCAGTCCTATAACCTGATTCAAACTTAGTCGAGCCTACAAACCACATCACATAACACCAAAAACAAGAATTACACATGAATTCAAGCCTAAGGACTTAGCATTTTTTCCAAAACCTACGAATGATGTCGAAACATGTCAAAACTAGTCTGAATGACCTCAAATTTAACACACAGGTCACAAATGACACCACGAACCTACAGCCACTCCCATAATTTCATTCCGATCTTGATATCAAAATTTCACCTATCGGCCGAAATCGCCAAAAATCTGACTTTCACCAATTCAAGCCCTAAATCTACTACAGACATCGAAAACACACTCTGGGCGTGCTCCTCACCCCAAAATCACTAAACGGAGTCGACGAAATTCCATTCTGGATCTGTCTTCACACAGTTCCGACTACGGTCCGATTTTTAAGGCTTAAACTCATAATTAGGGACTAAGTGTCCCAAAACTCTCCGAATTCCATAACTAATCACTCCGGAAAGTCCCAATAGAAGAAACAAACGTGGGGGAAAACAGTATTAGGGGATCGGGGCTCTAACTCTCCAAACGACCGGCCGGGTCATTATAGTGCTAATAGTATCAATCGCACGAACAACTCACATGCCAATAATATCAATATCTGGATTCACACGGACAACTCACGTGCCAATAATCACAATTTGCCCGGTGTGGTCACAAGCTCAACATCACAATCCACTGGCGTGATCACAGGCTACCAGTCCATATCATATCACATAAAAAGCAAATATACAAGAATACATGTATATGATCAATGAATATCGGATTTCAAACTCTGATTGGTATAAATGACATGCTAAGGTGTATGCATGTGCAAAGTGTGCTATCATATCTTAAATCAACAATTTCATCACGGAAATAACAATTATCAAGTTCATTCAGGGGTTTTGCCTCTATGTAACATCAAAAATGGATCAAATAGTTCACAACATAGTTATAAATATGAGAAACATCACAAAATAAAGCTTAACAATCAATTCAAGGCATGTTATAGCCTAAGCACTACCCTGAGCATGGATAAATACCCCGGTGCTCGCACATGGGCTCAATCTCACACATATGCGCCACCCATAACACGTAGTTATCACAAATAACTAAGGCAATTAGTGCCTCACCCAAGTTTAGGTATGATTCTTACCTCAATCAAGCCAAATTAAATGCCGAGCAAGCTAAAAAAATACTCTAGAAATTCCATCCCCCATGAATCGACCTTCAAATGGCTTGAAACTAGCCAAAATCAAGTCAAAGTCATCAAAATGCCAAAGGAAACAAACCCAAATGATAAAAGTCGAATCTTTAATCAAATACTGAAAGTCAACCAAAAATTCAACCTAGGTCCGCACCTCGAAACCCGACAAAACTCACACATTCTGACAACTCATTCATATATGAGTCCATCCATCCTAATTTCACTCAAATTTGACTGCGAATCAATGTTCAAAACCCAATTATTCACTTTAGAAAAGTTTAGACAAAAACTCCCAATTTCTCTTTTAGAATCATCAATCAAATGCAAAAATCGAAGATAGAATCATGTAATATAATCAAAACCGAGTCAAAGACACATACCCAGTCCATATGAAACTCCCTCCAAGAGCACCCAGATCCAAGCTCTATAACTCAAAATGTGATATAGTAGCTCAATCCTCGAATATATCATGTAGTGCCTACATTTTCGCATATGCGAACCATTAGCGGCCTCTGCGACACAATCTCCGCTTCTGCAAAATTCACTGAATCCTCAACCTCCCGCACTTGCGGACACCTATCTGCTTCTGCGACATTGCAGGTGTGGGAAACTTTCTGCTTCTGTGATCAAAGATCTGCTCCTGCGGATGCGCGGGTGTGTCTAGAATTCTGCTTTTGGGGTCTTCCTCTTTCAGACTTGTTTCGCTTTTGCGCCCGCTTGTCCGCATCTACGGTCACCGCACCTGCTCCCATAACTCCGCAGGTACGATAACAATGGGACTCCAAAAATCTCAGTAATGCCAAAATGATCCGAATGGTCCAGAATCAATCTGAAACACACCCCGGCCCCTGGGGACCCGTCTGAATATACCAACAAGTTCGAAACAAAACAAGAACCTACTCGAGGCCTCAAATCATACATAATAACATCAAAATCATGAATCGTTGACCAAGAACGATTTCTTAAGTTCATAAAATTCAAACTTCAACCAAGCGGCTGATGCAAGCCTAACCAATCCGGAATGTACCCACATTTTGCATACAAGTTCAAAATGACATAACGAACCTATTGCAACTCCCGAAACAAAAATTCAAACCCGATAACATCAAAGTCAATTCTTTGGTCAAACTTATGATTATTTCAAACCTTCAAATTGCCAGCTTTCGCCAAATTGTGCTGAAACGTTGTACAAACATCCAAATGCAAATCCAGGCATACGTGCAAGTCCAAAATCACCATTAAGACCTAACAGGATAATAAAAACTCCGATCCGATATCAAATACACAAAATTCAAACTTGGTCAAATCTTCCAACTTAAAGCTTCCTAGTTGAGAATCGTTCTCCAATATCAGTCCCTAATCACTCGAAAACCAAAATCGACGATACACGCAAGTCACAACACATCATATGAAACTACTCATGACCTCAAACCATCGAGCTGAACGAAAATGCTTAAACAACCGGTTAGGTCTTTATATTCTCCCCCGCTTAAACATGCGTTCGTCCTCGAACGTGTCAAAAGCCATCAAATCACCGTATAATCTCCACATACACATACACGTGGGTGATCCCACGTCACCCTAATCTATATAAGCCTAATAACATAACCTAACTGAAGATCTTTACTTCAACCTTAGTCTACAAACCTTGTAATCAAATCTCCCAATCTTCGAAATCTGTTAGAAGACATGATTCTCACATCTATACATTGTATAAGTCTGAACAAGCCAAATCAATCCATGACCATAATCCAAAATGTAAACACATGATATAACACACCATTTAGATACCCATAACAATAACCTCCGACCACAATAGTTGTTCAATAACAAAACCTAGTACCTGTAATAAACCGCATATCAACTAAAACCTTGTTCTAAACCTTCATACACTACCAACGATGAAAAAAACATGCAGGAACTCATAACCTCCCGTTAGATCAACAATTTGTGGAGCTCTCTCGGCCACCAAGGACCATAGCCAAAATATAAGTTGGCTAGTGACGCTATTCTTCCAAACATACCTTTATCAAATCTGATAGCACTCATTCCAGGTCCGATAACCTCACCTCATCCATTATAAGCTACTCGATCGACATGCCACACCAACACCATCTCAAGCCACATACCGTGCAATTCGTGAACCAAATAAGCAACAACTCTAATATACCCAATGATGGAAATATAATCAAATAAGAGAACCAACCCACAAGCTCAACAGATACTACCATAAGCACATTGCTATGAACCCATCACACAACGGAGAACCAAACCACACAAGATAAACACAATCCAAACACTTGCCCACATGGAATACCTCGAGACATGATGCTCACAATCAACATCATATTCATATCAACAACAAACACGCGAGGCACATGATCATAATCATGGAGAGACGAATAGTACAATATACCGCAAGTAGGAAGATAGTAACCAAGGCGTGATAAACCATTCAACTCCCTAAGATTCATCTCACTCGAATTCTTCCACAAGGCCCAAACAAAATGGCATCATGTGTAAATTTTCAACAGTCTCACAACTCATTGTAACATATAAGAGTAACTCATGAAACATATCGCAACACATATAATACCAAGTCTAATTGATGACACAACCCTCAGTAATAGTTGTGATGAGTAAATAACTCCGACCCGATGTAGAATACAACTTCTCATTAGGTCTACCCGTGGCCTCCAAATCAATCTTGATCCTCTTGAAATAGGCATATAACTTTCCAAAAGCCACATTAACCTATCCATAACACATACCATCAGCCGTCAACCTCTTAGCATACCTTCACCGTCCGTAACCAAGGAACAACTTCCTCTGACAACCCCTCATAGTCTTCAAATCTCTAGCATTCAAGAATCTCCATGACCGATCCTAACTCTACCACTTAAATGAGTGACGCGTCCATCATACACAATCATCCCATGAGAATTACTTCCTTAATTCTTTCGTGCCACATAGAAAAATCAGAACATCAGTAGTCGATTTCCATAATACCAATCAAGCATCCGCAAGTCAAAACACAATGCACTTTCTGAAATACGCACCCTTCTCCAATGATACCAGATAATGCTATCATTATTCTAAACATATTAAACCACCCATGTTGTCTAGAATTCATGACCTTCCCTTAAGTACTGAACCACAAACTTGTACATGCGAATCTCAATCCCACACGACGCACCACCTTTATCATGTCATCACACAAAAACATGAGAATCCCATTATCAACTCTACATCACAAGCAGTGTACATATTCCATCATCTAGAAACTTCCCACTTGACCCCATCCAGAAGAAGACCACAATGCGCATCACACTCCTGGTACTAGTCGAGAACATCCATCCTAAGTCGTACTCGAATTTGTCAAGAACTCTTTGAAACCAATTAACAAATAACCAAGCCAACAGAACTGGATCCCTCTGACTCAACCAAGTCACGCTGATCGCTCAACCCAAGAATATTTCCATAAAACATTGGTAAAGACTCACTACATCAAAAGAACCAAAAGAATTGATCATTTCTATTACCATGCTGATCCAAACCACTGCTAAACTGACCTATTTCTTCGAACCCCTCTCAGCTTGCCTTCAAGTTAACATTTCTCCTTGCTAGTACACTATGATCCTTAACCCAAAGCTCATTTCAAGAGATCCTAGCATGATACCTCGTCGTCTGAAGGCCCATAAGTCACTGTATTCTCTCTTAGATACCCAAAAATACCACATTTGAAATACCCACTCTAAAGAGACTTTATGTGAATCTAATGTTATTTCCTTCACCTCTCTAATATTGAAATGTAGAATCCATAATGATATAGGAATACCGCGATTCCCCACCCCATCCCATGCAAATCTCTGATCTTAGCCATTTACAAATCTAAAATTTCCTCAAATACTATATATGAAGCTTGAACCCATTAGAACCTTCTCAAGAGTCATCCATCCTATTCTAATCTCAAATGCACCGTCAAAACAAGTCGAGAGACCCAGTGCTCCATTAGCACACAAACATCTCAAGAACTAACCCCACGTCTCTAAGCTGCCGAGTGACTCCCTACTCCATTCACACTACCTCCACCACGAATATCAGCCCCGAGTCATTACAAGATTTCATGTATGCGCATAAAGTATAACACATCATGCATCTAGAAATTTCGTTGCTCAAGTCATACTTAAGGCCAACCTCTTCAAGTCACAAATGATCCTCAAATATGCCTCAGAACAAAACCAATATAACACATAATTGTGCAATCTGATCGTTGATAGTAGACTTCCCCACTTGGCTCAAAGCCATTGAACATCACATCTGATGACCCACAATACCCTACACCATAACTTCCATGATCATGTACTATAATTCAACTGTATCCTTTATAAATCATGTAACACAAATCATAAAATATCTCAAATCATCTTCTAAGCGCATATCCATCCTCACGACAATCATGCGAACTCCTTCAAACGTCCCGAACTCAAATTGTGTCGCATACGCATCCTTATGGTAGAAAGAAAACTCTTCACATAAGCATCATAGGGATCACACCACCCAAGAACATCCCGCAGGAGATAGCCTGCCTGCTAGCCTCAAACTGGAACCTCACTACGGCCGATCATGGGCACAACCATTATGAAATCGCTACACCTTCCCGAGTTGAAACTCGTTAACAATACATATGAATTTACCTTCCACAATCAATATGAAAGTTTCCTAACACACTCATAACTCAAGGTTGTGCAACATATCAAAACAGAAATCGAGCATCCATAGTTCTTTCACATCCCAATCAAAATTCTTCTCATCACCAGTGTTTTAAAAAGCATGGGCATAAGTGTTTAACCAAAGCATTAGATCCTTTGACTAAAGTTATTTCTAGGATGAACACAGGTTACTGATAATCAAGGAAAAAGAGAAAAATGAATAATAGACAACATTGCAGAAATATAGAAAAGCAAAGTAGATTGTATTCGAGAATCAGATGCCTTTACAAGCTGTATTCCCCTCTCTTATATAGGAGATTCCTTGATATAACGTACAATTGTTACTATTATTTCCCATTAATGACTAATTATGACATTAGTGGGGCGTTACAAAGGATAACAGTAATTGGGGTACGGTTACATAACGTACGAGTAATCAATTGTGGGTTCTTGAATCTGCCTGTAGCTTTGTCCAGATTCATTCTAACCGTGTCTCTTCCCTGTCTTGATCAGGTTGATTTTCCCGTGGCTGATGAGCTCGAGGGTTTATTGAATCGTGCCTCTTTGTTCCGTACCTCTTCAAAGAATCACATCCAGCTGTCGCGTTCTCCTATGTCCACATAACTGGCTGAGTTGTCAAGAGTAGGCTTACGTGTGGAACTCTTTTTTACCAATACAAATAGTCCCCCCACTTACCATATATTTATAGATTAATATTTGGTAAGTGGATACTCATTTATGGCGGGAATATTTTACCGCCGCTTTACCTCGAAACATTGTATCCTTCTCTGAATCATAGGCGTCATTTGTCACTTCCATTTAATGTTTATACCACGTGTCCTTATCGGATTGGCTCTGCATTTACTCGGCACCTTTTTAGGGCTTTTTGCGGCTACATCATTCCCGAAGTGACACCTTCAATTATGACTTTTCTTCATTATTTTCTTTTTTTCCATGTTTGACGGTTGTCCTCAAGTATAAATACCTTTATTCTTTTCTTTGATTCCACGAAACACTTTCTAACTTTGTCTTTTGTAAAGAACTTTTTTCTTGCCTTTGTAAACATGTCTTCTTCAAATCAACCTCAGAGAGTAATAGATATTGAAAATTTAACGCCATCTTCTGCTCCGGCTAGGAGTCGGAGGGGTAGTAGACTTAGGAGTCTAGGATCCACTCTTTCGAGAGGCTCTTCTTCTTCTCAGATAGTTTTCCCTCCTTTCGCTAGGTCTCTAGTTTCTCCGAGGTTTAGGGCTTCTCGTTCTTTGTCTAGAGGTAGAGGTGAACGCCTTCGTGAACCTGAAATTGATGAAATTATTCCTGTTGAGTTTGTCTTTGCTAGAGATAATCAAGTTCTCGTAGACCAATCTTCTTCTCTTAAGAGTATCGAAAGGTATCCAACCCTTATTACTGAGGGTCAGATTTCCCTTATTCGTAGGGAGTGTTTTTGGAGGCCTGATTTCCCTGTCTACATTCCGAATAGTAATCAAAGAATAACATTACAAGACGGGATATTCTTTTTTTATATGTACCCTTTTACTGTAGGGTTTAGAACTCCCATTGAACCAATCATAATTGAATTCTGCCGTTTCTTCAATATCTGCTTAGGACAAGTTGGTCCGCTTGTATGGCGAGTTGTCGCATGTCTTAGGAGTTTAGCTTCTTTAGCCTCGGTTCCTTTTACTTTCAACCATCTTATTCATCTCTACTATCCTACCTTGTTTTGTCAAGGGGTTTTTAATCTGACTGCTAGGAGAAAAAGGGTGCTGGTAACCCCTGGAGACGATAAGAGGTTGGTACCTCCGGTATGTTGTTGTACCCACTATTGGTTTAGTGGGTGAAGAAAATATTCCCTTCCCTGAGAAGTGGAATCGTGCACGTGAGTATGCTTTAGCTCACATTTATTTACTTTTCCTCGTTCTGACTTGAGATGTTTTACTAACATTGAATCTGTTTCTTCTTCTCTCAGGAATCATGGGTACTGTTGAGAATGTCTCCGGTATCCTTGATTGGGTAGAAAAATTATTGTCCGTTGCTCCTTTAGAAGAGAGATCTTGGAAGTACTTCGCTGGGAGGCACGATTGGCATGTAAAGACCCACGGTAAGTGAAGATTTTGTTCTTGCTTCTTTCCTTACTCGAGCCTCTTCTTTCTCTGTCGCTTAACTCTTTCCCTTTTGATAGGGTTCTCTGCTCGTGGGATGTCTGCTTTATCTATCCCGAAGATGTCTTTGGCCCAGGACCAAGAAATTATTGTTGTTCGTCTTCCTCGAAGAGGAAGATTGGTGAGTCTCGTTCCGTAGAAGAAGAAGAAGAAGAAGAAGAAGANAATAATAATAATAATAATAATAATAATAATAATAATAATAATAATAATAATAAGAAGAAGAAGAGGAGGAGGAGGGTGCTTTGATGTGCAGGCCACGGAGAAGACGGGTGGTTTCGGACGATGAGTCTACACCCATGACTTTGCCTTCTGTTTATGTGGTTGAGCCCCCTACCTCTGAAGATGTTTCACATTCCCACATTCATGAGTCTGTAGATTGCTTGTTCCATTAAGTTTTGACCTTGCTCCTGATGATGTCCCTTTGGCTGCTGTTTTTCCTGCTTCTTTAAGAGAAGCTGGCTCATCTGCTCCTTTGGCTATTACGGCTTCTGCTATTGCTTTGCCCGTGGCTTACTCAAATCTTCAATCCTCCGTGCCTCCTACTTTGCCTGTGGCTTCTCCAGCTCCTCAACCCTCCGTGCCTGTTATTGCTTCATCTCTGCCTGCTTCCATGCCTTCCGCTAGGGAAGTAGGGTCTTCCAGCAAAAAGATGCGGTCCCACTGAGAAAGCCAAGCTAGCTAGTCATAGTGCTCTTACATGGGCCAATGAAGTTGTGCATACCTCTTTGAAGGTATCATGCAGGTTATCCTCTTTCATTTTCGTATATGAAATTTATCATATCTTATTAGTTTATTTCTTGTAGATTAATCTGATAGACATGGAGCTCATGAAGAGGATCTCAAATACGGATCAGGAGACAAAAGAGTTGCAGGTCGATGATGATAATTGGAAAGCACAGTATGATAGCCTAAGGATTGACATGGATGCCTTAGAAGAGGAAAGGAGTACCTTGAAGCGGCAGATGAGGCTCATGTCGGCGGAACTGGCAGTAGAGAAGAGATGGCTTCTTCTAGTCAGGCTGATAAAGGCAAGAGTGTTATGGAGTCCTCATTTTCTGAGCAGTTGTCCCTCCCTCCGAGAGATTAGAGACTTCAAAAACTTGTTGGTGCAGAAGGAGGAATACTCAGGCGAGCTCGTGCAATCACTCACTCGTACTCAAGAGGACCTTCGTAATGCTTTAAATAAAGTTCAAACTCTAGAGGAGTCGATTGTACCGTTAAGGGTCGCCCATGAAGCTGCTGAAGTGGAGAAGGACGGATTGAGAGATGAGCTTCAAGTATGGTCAAGGGATTATGAAGATCTTGAAGAGGTGGCTGATGTTGATGTGAGCTGGGCGTATATGAATTCTTGCCTTGACACATTGATGGAAATGAGTCAAGAGGGTTTCAACCTTAGTGCTGAAATAACTAAAACTAAGGAAGCCATGGAGAAGGCTCAAAAAGGCCATAACATCTCTTCACTTGATGGTGAGACTCCTGCTGCTCGTGCCTCTTCAACCCTAGTTGCTCCCGCTCCTTCTGCCAGTGAAGTCAACCCCCCTCCTGAAGAAATTTAAGAAGTTGGTGCACCCCTTCTTTTTTTTTTATATTTGTCTCAATTGGTGGTTACCCCCAGTCCCGTCGGGGGTAAATTTGGATCTCTGTAAAGTCCCTAAATGACAACTTAGGGGCACCTCAATGTATAAAAATTCTATACTGCTAAGTATAAGTTAATACTTAGTTTTTACTTAGACGTTTTAATATATTAATGCTAGTATGACTTTTGTTTTCTGTTGAGTTTCTGTTTCACTCTTTAAGTATTTTGCATGCTTTATTTTTCGAGGTTTTTGTTTTTACCTCTGAATTTTTGCATGAGGATGTTGTAATCACTCGTACCTTTTCATAGTAGGTACGGTGTTTGTGAGACTTTTTATAGTAGGATTCATTTATGAAAGAGGTCCCTTTATGATTGACATGAAGAAGACGTCTCAACTTCATGATAATGCAATAGAGTNTTTTTTTTGTTTGAACTTCCACGACATTTTACATGTGTTTGATTATCGTCTAAAACTCATGTTGCAACTGTTTTTGTTTAAAAGATTTGATATACACTTGTATTTCGTAACTGTTTTTCATAGGTAACAGTTTTTCGATATTAATACAAAGGAACAATTGTTTTTCACTAGTAACATTTTTTATAAAGATTGGGGTTTCTACCCGCAACGGTTTTTGTTGGAAACAATTTTCTAATAAGTACGAGGGAAATGTTTTCTTATTCGTAACTATTTTATTTGATAACAGTTTTCTATATGAGTACAAAGTTTTCGTAACTGTTTTTAATCATAACAGTTTTTGAATGAGTACACGGATGATGATCTTTTACCCCTAACTGTTTTTGTTACAACGATTTTGAATAAGTATAAAGATGTACATTTCTTCCTCGTGATTAATATTTTGCCTTTCAACCTGAACATGTTTGAAGGTTTTATGCATTTTTGCATTAGGCTTTGTATTTGGATGACTCTTTTTGATCTCTTTTGATTCTGCTCGTATCACTTGTCTCGTTGGGTAGATAGGTCTTCAGGCTCGAGCTTTTGACTTTCTGATAGTCTTCTTTGCTTCGTCTTAGCCTTCCATACTGTATAGTCCCCCAAGTGTTTGAGCTTTGAAGAATGAAATCTCGAGCACTTGATTATTCCTTCCTTGTGGTCCTTTTCCTGAAAAGGAAAAACATTCCGGACTCGAAGGTATATAGTTTTTTAGATGATGACTGCTTAACCCTTTTAAAACGTCCATCAGAAAGTGTAACCCTAGACCGGGAATTGTGTTATTTCCTCGCGTCTTTGCAGGTCTAATATCATCATCTGGTGATAGGTTAGCTTTATGCCTATCATCTAAAAAAGTTAGTAAAACTTTTAAATGTTCAAAAATAAAATCGAACGTGTGATACCTTATCAAGGGTATTTCTTTTCCTTAGAAGCAATACTTCTTTAGGTGGATGTCGTTCCAGCTTGTTGGTAAAACTCTGCCGTCCATAACTTCCAACTCATAGGCACCCTTCCCAGCTATGCCTCAGATTTTGTAGGGTCCTTCCCAGTTTGGATTTAGCTTTCCTGCGCCTACTTCTTTCGTTGATTGAAATAATTTTTTGAGGACGAAGTCCCCAATCTTGAAGTACCTTAGATAAGCTTTACGGTAGTAATAACGCTCTATGATTTGTTTTTGAGCTGCCATCTGTATCAGTGCTGCTTCACTCCGTGATTCGAGCAGGTCTAGATTGGTCCTCAATTCGTCGTTGTTTGATTCCTCCACGGTTGTTGCGAACCTTATGCTTGGTTCACCAATCTCCACATGTATTAAGGCTTCCGAGCCATAGACAAGTGCGAACGGGGTTTCTCCCGTGGCTGTTTTTGAAGTTGTTCTATATGCCCATAGTACCGCTGGTAACTCATCAGGCCAGCTTCCTTTGGATTTATCCAGCCGCTTCTTTAGATTGTTGATGATGACCTTATTCATTGACTCAACTTGACCATTAGCCACGGGGTGGTATGGCGTTGAAGTGATCCGTTTGATTTTCCATCTTTCGAAGAATTCTGTGATTTGCGAGCCAATGAATTGTTGGCCATTATCGCACACGATCTCCTTTTGTATCCCAAAGAGGCATATTATGTTTTGCCATAAGAAGCTTTTAACTTCCTTTTCTCGCACTTGTTTGAATGCTTCTGACTCTACCCATTTTGTAAAATAGTCGATTAGCATGAGCAAAATCGTACATGTCCTTTAGTTGTGCCCACTATGTCCATACCCCATTTCATGAAAGGCCATGGGGATACTATTAGATGCAATAATTCTGCTGGTCGATGCATGTTATTGGAAAACCTTTGGCACCTCTCGCATTTGGATACGAAGTTCTCGGCTTCTTCTTCCATCTTAGGCCAATAGTATCCAACTCTGATTAGGGTTTTCACCAAGGATCTCGCCCCTGAGTGATTTCCACAGTGTCCTTCGTGGACTTCTTTCATCACAAATTTCGTTTGGTCAGGTCTGAAGCATTTAGCTAGGGGTCCTCCGAACATCTTGCGATAAAGCGAGTTGCGAATAAGGCAGTACCGTGCAGCTTTGCGGCGAAGTGCTTGAGTTGCTTTCCTGTCTTTAGGTATGGTGCCATTCTGCAAAAAATTAAGAATTTCGTTTCTCCAGTCCCAGGTTAAGTTGTTGAAAGTTACTTCATTCATGTCATGGTCGATCATTGAGTGGAATAGTTGCACCACAATTGTATTGTCTTTGTTTGTTACTTTCGTGACTGCTGCGAGGTTAGCTAATGCATATGCTTCTGCATTTTCCTCTCTAGGTATTTGCATTACATTCCATGTTTTGAATTGTCTCACGAGCTCTCGTGCTTTTTCAAGATACTGTTGCATTCGAGTCTCTCGTGCGATGTAAGCCTCTGCATCTCATTTACTACCAGTTGGGAGTCGTTCTTGATCACGATTTGCTCGATTGGGAGCTCCCGTGCGAGTTCAAGACCTGCAATAATAGCTTCGTACTCTGCTTCATTGTTAGTTATAGGATAACACTTGATAGCTTGTCGTGTCTTTTCACCCGTGGGTGATATTAAGACTATGCCTAAGTCGGCACCTTTTATATTTGAGGAGCCATCGGTGAACAGGGTCCATAGGCCCGGATTAGCACCGTTAAAAAGTTGTAACTCTTTTTCTACTTCAGGTATAATGCTATTACTAAGTCAGCAACAAAATCATCTAGTATTTAAGACTTAATTGCAGTCCTAGGCTGATAGATTATTTCATGCTCACTTAATTCTATGGCCCACTTGGCTAATCTTCCTGACTATTCTTGTTTATGCAGAATATTTCTTTAAGGATATGAAGTCATAACGGTGATTGGGTGACATTGAAAATATGGTCGTAATTTTCTAGATGCCATTATTAAATCTAAGGCTACTTTTTCAGATGTGGATATCTAGTTTCGGCATCTAGCAAAGTTTTACTTACATAGTAGATAGGTGATTGCTTACCTTTTTCTTCTCTTACCAGTACTGCACTTACAGCAATTTCTGAAACAGCCAGGTAGATGTACAATCTTTCCCCTTCTTTTGGCTTTGAAAGCAGCGGTGGTTTCGATAGATAAATCTTCAGATTCTTGAGGGCTTGCTGACATTCTTCAGTCCATTCGAACTGATTCTACTTTTTGAGAACTGAGAAGAATTTAAAACTTTTTTTGGAAGACTTAGAAATAAATCTTCCCAGAGATGCTATTCTTCCTGTTAGTCTTTGAACTTCTTTTTTATTTGTTAAAATATCA
>ML323200.1:0-32566 GCA_005239505.1 Nicotiana paniculata | reverse complement strand
AACGCCTGGGTAACGCCAGGCAACCCCTGGCGTTATGGGTCTAACGCCTGGGTAACGCCAGGCTGTTGCCTGGCGTTTTGGGTATAACGCCTGGGTAACGCCAGGCACCCCTGGCGTTTTGGGTATAACGCCTGGGTAACGCCAGGCACCCCCCTGGCGTTTGGGGTCTAACGCCTGGCTGTCGCCAGGCTTGTCCCGGATCGCTCCTTTTCGACTCTTGCACGTATTTTCCGACGTTTATGCTCTCATTTAGCTCGGCTTCCATTTCCAACTCACCTGCACATTAAATAAACTCCATTAGGCACTCATGACGTGTATTTTTATCGTTAAAACACATAAAATGCAAGGTATATAATGCTAAAAATCATGAATTCTAGCCACGCATCAATGAACATGAATGATGCTTCTCTGAACTTTGCTTCAGCACAGTAAAGTTAGCGACTGCTATGTTGATCTTTAAAATGTTTTAGCTAATGCAATGTCTGTATGTGAAAATTCATTACTCTTTTGAACTTGCTATACCATTGTGTACACTGGTGTGTATTTCCTCCCATAAACGCAATTGCTAGCGTTTTTCCCCTTCCTCTTTTCTTTTTTGTTGAGATTCAAATGTTGCATGAGTAGAGCATGACAATATGTTATTTTTCCTGTTCAGCTTTTGGAAATAAATCCTGCCAGACAGAGATTGACTTGTTTGCTCTTGCTATTCTGCAGTTACCATGACAATGCATTTCTTACCTCGCGTGCATTGCATGTTGTCAATAAGTTGAATGCTTCTGCCACGTACAAGCTACTGGAGTCTTTCTTTGATCATCAGGTAAGAGGACTTCTGTACTGAATATGTGGAACCTCAACTGCAGTCAATAACTCATGTTAAGAACTATTGTTCTAAATGAAGAGATACATGCACCTCTCATTTTTCCGTCTATGTCCATGTTTGTTTTTATCGTGACAGTTAATGTTTTTTGTGATTTAACTTTCAAGATGGAAGTGTATGCAGCTGATTTCCTTTTCTCTTTTCCCCTAATATACTTGTTGCTCTATTGTATGCTTTAGCGCGTCGCTTCAAAAGTCCTACTCCTTTAGCTTATGTTCCTCCTTTCCAATTACTTGCTATCGTCATGGACTTCTTTTTCCAGTTTATGAGATACTTTGAGGTGTCTATAGGCTATGTGAAATGATGTTTTTGGAACCTTACAACTAGGTAACTTTTAATTTATGGCTTCATATCATCTTCTTCTACTTTAAACAACCTTGACATCATTAGTTGTGCGGCCTATTATGTTCCTGGTAATTTACCTCAAAGGGTAGATCCTCTATCACTCAAGTTCCCTTCAACTGTTAATCTGTAGTTGGAGTGCTTTTAGCCAAGAAAATTTATTGTACACTTCTTCAAAAGAAAGAATTGCAATTTGCAATATGTTCAAATTCCGAAAATTGGAGAATTTTGTTTGATGGTTATGACTTGTTATTACTTCAATTCTTTTCCTCCCCGTCATACCCCCACCCCCTGGTGGAAGAAAATCCCGAGAAGATGAAAGAGAGAGAAAAATGACCTCTTAATTCAGGCATAGAAGCTAGCTAATCAGTTTATAGTGGACAAAAACCTCTTAGTTCTGTAGTTAAAGCTTTGCCAAAGCGAAGTAGTGAGCCTAAAACCTTTTCGTTATTTGATTAAAGCTTTGTCAAGGCAGAGGGAAAGGCAAGTGAAAACGGACATAAAAAAGAAGCTACTATAACATTTCAAAAGTGGGACCTCACCCGTTTGGCCATGAAATGTTACCCTCATATCAACATATTTTTTGCCTATACTAGTCTGGCCATATTTGTGAATATTGAACTTCAGTATTTGAGCTTGCTTCTAGTGAAATATTGACATTCTGGAAGGTTATTTCAAGTGAAATACTAGTTTCCTCTCATAAATCTTCAATTTTCACAACTTTTATTCCAAATGAAGTTCATGTGCAAACACAACTGAATCACAATCTTATTTTCAACTAGAAATTCAAATTCTCCTTTTCAACTTCAATTCAAATATTGTCCAAACGCCTATGAAATTTCACTACTTTTTCAGAAATTGGTGAGCTACAAGATGTGCATGAGTGTTAATGATTTGAAGCAACAAAAGAACCTAGAAAAACATGGCTGATCGTGAACCACGGATTAGTCAACTGATTGAATGCTCAAAATCGTTAATTTATGATGTTTGACATGTATTTGAGTACTTGATTTGACGGTGCATTGTTGAACAGGAAGAGTTTTACAACAAAGCGACTTTCAACTTGTCTAGAGCATCTGTTGTCGAAAAAGTTGCGAGATTTTTAACTAATGCAATTGGGAATTCGAATTATGATGTGATTAAGGCTGGGTTTACTGACTACAAAACTGATCAGTCGACAAGATTTTCCTTCAAGGTAAATTATCCTTAATTATCACTGATGCCAGACGCCTTGTTCTTTCTCCCCTTTTACTTCTTCTAGCTGATTCGTTTATATTTTTTCTCAGTATGGCTGTGTGAAAGGTGTGTATGGAACTCCCTTTTTCTTTGTAAATGGGTTTCCACTACCAGACGCTGGCTCAGCACTGGACTATAAAGGGTGGAGACGCGTCCTCAACCCATTGGTTCATCAGCAGGACACTGAGAGGAATGACCTTTTGCATTTCTTCTTGTGAATCACAGATCTTTAAATATCTTTGCATCTATCTCGATCGTTAGATTACTGAGAAAGACTAATCTGTATCTTGTTTATAATAAATCAGTTGTTAACGTAGTTTGCTGGCTAAAGTGATTTAAGTATGAGTATTTCTATACTGTTACTGATAATGGATTGTGAACTCTCTTTAGCTAATGTTGTTGATATGGTAGATGAGCTGGGAACCCGCATGTTAAATACCCACAAATTCTAGGAACTAAGTTTGATTCAAGTGTCAACTTAATGTTTCTGTGCATCAATCCTTTTTCCATCAAGTTATGACCTAGCTTTTAAAGGCGAATCTAGTATTTCAATTTTATACCTTCAATATTTTTAGGATTAAACCCATTGTATTTCTATAGTTATGAGTTCAGATCTATCCGTTTTTGTGAGTTTTTAAATATAAATATATATATTTCTCGTCGATAGTACTAGGATCAATTAAACTCGACACTCTTGAATAGTCCTTTTATATTTCTTGAATGCGGCAGACATTTTCCCCCCATTTGAAGTTTTGGCTTTGGTTTTGTTTTCACTATTTCCAAACATAAATTTTTTCCAACTTGTAACAACTTTTGAACAACAAATAGAGGGGGGAAATAAGAAGAAAGGGGACCTTGAGATTTAAGAACATATGATGCAAAGGTTTAACGATACCCATTTGAATGAAAATGTTTGAAGAATTTCTCTAAACACAGAAAACACATACATCTGTTCTTTAAAAATAAAAATCAAATAGTCTTTCACGAACCAAAAAAAATACTTTAAATATCTCAATTTAATCTTAATGAGTTATTTAAGCCACACAAATATTATACGACTATGTTTCTTAAGGTTCAAAAATTTAAAAGTTAATATTTCTTTACAGAAGGAAAAAAACCCCAAGTAAAACCGATTAGACCGGTTGAATGCAGTTAGGGCAGCTAAGAAACCGGGAGTATAAATAAACCCCCCAAGTTCGCTGTAAACGGTCAGGGGGCGTAACAAAGCCGAACAAGACTGCTCTTCCTTCGCCAAAGAACAACTCCTCCTACTATCTTATCCTTATTCTCAACAACTCAAAGGTATATTTCAGATCCCATTTCTCAACCCTACCTTCCATTTCACACTCCTAACAAATCCAAATTTTTCTTCTTTCTTATGAAATAGTAGTAATTTCTTTTTTCTTTTTTTTTTTGGATTTTGACTTGAGTTGTTGTTATTAATATTAGATGGATCGGTACCAGAAGGTGGAAAAGCCAAGAGTTGAAACACCCATTGATGCAAATGAGATTCGTATCACCAGTCAAGGCCGCATGAGAAGCTATATTACCTACGCTATGACCTTGCTTCAGGTGTTAAAATCTTTTTCTTTCTTAAGAAAAAGATATTTATCGTATTATTATTATTATTATGCTTGTGATGTTTCTTACCATGCTGCTGTGTTTGGGTTCGTTTTGTTTTTCTTTTTTTGATTTCATATTATAAGTCAAATTATTAAGTATTGGAATGAAATGCGTTTTCATAATCTCCCAGTAATCTATTTCATAGACTTCGTAATGTGGTTTTCATAGTGTGGCCTAGAAATGAGCCTGCTTCAGGTGTTTCTTTGATAAAAATGTTGTATTTTTAAGTCTTCATCAAATTGTTATGCTAGTTATTTCGCTTATCATGCTTCTGTATCTGACCTCTTAATGTTGTTTTTTGTTTTTTATAATCTGGGTTTCGTATTAAAAGTCAAAGTATTAAGTATTGGAATGAAATGGGTTTCATAATCTCTGTCTCATAAATTTTCGTAATGCGAGTTTCATTTTATGGTCTTGAAATATCCGGCTTCAGGTGTTTCTATGATTGCGCTCTTAATGTTTTGCTTTATAAAGTGAGTTTCATTTTAGAAGATAAATTATTAAGTTTTGGAATGAAATGGGTTTCACAATCAACACTATAATTTTTCACAACGTTGGTTTCATTTACGGTCTTGAAATTAGCCTGCTTCTCTGATAAAGTTTTTATTTTTTGCTATTTGTTGAATAATTCTGCTAGTGTTCTAATGTTTCCATGCTTCTATGTTTGCACTCTCGATTTATGTATTTTTCTATATTTCAGAATGGTTTCATTTTATGGTCTTGTAACCTTGATATGAGCCTATTTGAGGCATTTCTCTGATAAAAATCTTGTCTTTTTGCTCTTTATGGTATCCTTCAACTAGTGCTCCTAGCTTTCCATGCTTCTGTTTGTGTTCTGTTAATTATCTTTTTTTTTTTTTAGTTTTCATAATACAGCTTTTAAGCCCCCAAGGCGTTGTTCTAGTGGTAAAATTGCAACATGTGATGTGTGGATTTGGCACGTGTCACGAGTTCGAACGCTGCCATAGACAAAGACTGGTATTTAAGTGGATAAGGGTGGGTGGGCAGGGCATCATCCACCTAGTTCGCACTGTCCCTCCGAGATTTCTTAGTTATAATAGGAACGCGGCTTTTATTATTTGCTCTTAAAATGAGCATGCTTCTAGTTCCATTGATAAATTTCTTACTTTGTTACTCTTTATTGCGTACTTTGATTAGTGTTCCTAGCTTTCCTTGTTTCTGTAATGTGGGTTTCTGTGTATGGTCTTGAAATGAGCCTGCTGCAGGTTTTTTCTCTAAAAAATCTTATGTTTTCTCTTTGTTATATCCTTCTGTTCTAGCTTTCCAGCTTCTTTTGGTGTTAGGCTAGCAACAGTCAGTTTACATGGTTGCTAGGTTTAAAAGCCTTATAGAAACAATGCTTCCGCCCATCAATTTCAAAAAGAAAAAAAATCAACACTACCTGCCTTCCGCAAAAAGAAGGAAAAGGAAAAGGAAGAGAAAGAAGCACTTTTAAATCTGAAGCAGTATTAGTTTGGTGAAAACTACATTACCAAGGGACTGCTAGATTTTGGTGAGTGAGGTTTTATTGCCATACTAAGAACTTTATGTTGGATTTTGGTGGGTGAGGTTATTGTCCCATACTGAGTACTTTTCCCTATGTGTATGGAAAGCTAAAAACTATTTTGCAACAGAAAACCGACTCAAACTGACATGTGGACATGTTCTTTACGTTGATAAGGTTTGGAGTTTGGACTTTGATGTTAACATTAGAAGAATCTATCCCCCTCCTTGTGAATATGGCCTATTAAATTTTAGGTATCTACCAGAGTTTTACCTTTTAAAGGAATCTTCAGTAAGAGGCCTCGTACTCTTGAGGTAAACTAAATTCAGATTGTCTAATGTGTTCTTGATAATAATTTGCTTCTCACTAGTCGTGTAACGCTAGCATTTTGTGTTTCTTCTTCTTTTAACAAGTTTATTTAGTTTTAAATCTTGCTCTATCTTCAATACTGCCTAGAGTCTTCATAAAATAGATGCAAGAGCGCACATTCCTCGCAGACAAGTTAACCAAAGTCCAAAAAGTACTTACCAGTGATAAAAAGGCAATAATGAAAAACAAAAACAGAATAAAAGAAACCGTTTGTCAATATTTTTTGTTTCATTTGTTTTATGCAGTTAGCAAACCAACTTAGTACATGTTTGATTTTTTTAAAGCAAAAAACTGACTCATTTGAACCATGAATACCCCTCCTTTGACCTTTCATTTCTAGATGGATTACCAGGGAAGATATTGCCTTATTGCTGATTCCTTTTCTTTCCCCTTTTACTTTTGGAAAAGGGACATGGGAATTAGCATCAGCCTTAAAAAGTTTAAAAGCTAATTAGCTTTCTACACCTTGCATATTGCTGCATAATTTGCATGAGATTTTTTTAATATCTCTATTGATAATGTGACTCATGTGTACTGCTCTCTTATGATGCTTGATGTTCTTACTTTCGATGCAAAATCTGCAGGAAAACACATCAGATGAGATTGTGTTCAAGGCCATGGGCAGGGCAATCAACAAGACTGTGACAATTGTGGAATTGATTAAGGTGGACAATGCTTACTTTTTCCTTTGTAGTTCATTTATGGTTTCATATTAGATCTCTAATAGACTTGGATTTGATCGCATGGTTTCAATGCAGAGGAGAATTGTTGGTCTTCACCAAATTACTTCAATTACATCCACAGACATTACTGATACATGGGAACCCCTTGAGGAAGGCCTCCTGCCGTAAGAGGATCTTACTGAAATTATGCATTGGAGCTTTTGTCTTATTCTCTACTGCCTTAACCATTCCCTCATTTAACTTAATTATATCCGTACATGTTTTTTTTTTGTGCTGCAGTCTTGAAACAACCAGGCATGTCTCAATGATTACAATTACTCTTTCTAAAAAGGAGCTGGATAAGAATAACATCGGGTGAGCTTCTTAATTTTTCAATTATTCCAGACTTGCATCTTCGACTTCTATTCCATTTTTCTGGCAAAGAAGCAGTATTTATGAAGAACTTAAGCACGATCATATAGAAATTGTCTGCCTACTTTCTAGTTATCTTCAGTTTTACCTACTATGTCAAATTTTCCGTTCTGAATAGGCCAGTTCTTGAGTATTTCCTGGGCCATAAATATTTCTTTCTTTATTTGGATTGCTGCTCATTGTATAAGTATAAAAACGTGTTGTGAAACTTTTTACATAGACCAATTGCTAATTGGCTTAAAAAATTTGTGTGTCATGCTATGCTCTGTGCGGGCAGGTACCAACCTCCAATTCCAGCTGACCAGGTGAAGGTGTCTACAGACATTGACTATGAAGGAGGTTTGTTATATTGTACAAATGAATAAGAATTTGGTTACACGTGAAACAAAATGGAAATTTATTTGGTAATATATGATCTTTAGATGGATCACCTAATGGTCGAGGAAGAGGTCGTGGTGGTAGAGGAAGGGGAAGGTCTAGAGGTTATTCAGGTACGAATGTTCGTTGAGCTTTATTGTTGTAAAAAGTCTGCTGATATGTAAATTTACACTCACATACCAGGTCAACTTTTCTGTGAACTCCACATGTTTGATTCTATTGGGGCATTGGTTGTTCAGTGGTTGTGCAAGTCTTTCTTTTGGGATATATGGAATTGAGTGTATGTATGTATTTTAATCAGTAACGTCATAACGTGTATATGCTCTTTGTATGTGCAACTGATATCAGTTGAGGCTGAAATTAAGATAAGCATTAATGCACATGCTTCTTTTACGTAAATCTATATATTGAGGAATTAGGCATATATGGCTTGTGATAAAAGGATTCATCTCTAAGGGAATAAATATATATATTCTTTTATAACACGTGGTGTCCGGGTCAGCTTGTGCGCACCTCGACTAATTCCACGGAGTACCTGCCACCTCCTACCTCCTACCAGCAGCATGTACCGGGTAACTCTATACACCAAGGTTTAGATACATAAGAAGATATCACCTAGTATTTTTTTTTGCCTCCGTTGGGATTTGAGCCCTTCTCACCCACTTCATTGGCCACTAGGCCACAATCTTGGGTGCTATAAGAGAATAAGTCCATTATGCAAAGATTTCAGCAGAAGAATGAGGAACCAAGTCATTGCACGCTATCAGTGCAATTTTAAAGGTGAAATTAAATTAATATACTTGATTCTTTTTTTGATAAGGCATGGTAAGTATTTTAAAAAGTGGCACCAAGTAGGTGCAGCTATTTGGTTTGGTGGCTTCTCTGGAAGCAGAGAAACCAAAGGATTTTTGAAGGAAAAAAAGGAATGCTTGTGGAAGATCAAATACATTATGTTAGTACTGGTGTAAGATGTCAAATGTATATGATGTTGATACTTTGACAGAATTCCTCGATTTCTTACTTCTTTTGATTTTTGATAAGTTTACTTATCAAAAAAGGACAAAGGAAAAAGAATGAGGAACCAAGTCACCCATAAGAAAAAGAATGAGGAGCCAATTCAACTAAAAATTACGTTAGNGGGTTGGGGAGTGCTACAAGTATTTTAATTTGTTAAGTGTCTTAACTAGCCTTTCAATTTTCCTGAAGTTGATCTCGAGTTTTTTTATGAAATGATGTGGTTTGTACTAAATAAATGCTCTGCCAAATTCTCGAGTCATAAGTTTGGAGCAATTATGCAAAGAAATAATTTTAGTTCATAAATGGCTAGTAGGGGAGAAACCATGTTGTGTCAATTGTAATAGCTTTTTTCATAGTTCAGAAATGTCTACCATCTTGATTATACTGAGTTTTTTGTTGTAGAAATATCTACAAAACCATGATATTTATTCAAAATGTTATGCATTTTTTTGTGCTATCCTAATAATTGCTTTCACCAAAATCCTGAACGCCGCCCCACAAAGTGGGTGATGATTGATTTGGAGTATTCTGTCCCCTCTCTATGTTCAAATATATTTTACATAAATGTGAACTGAGGATGGTTATTCATGACATTCTGGCTGCATTTATTCAGGAAATGGCTTTATGCCTGCGGAGTATGATGATGGAGGGTATGATCGGAATCGGAGCTACGGCAGGGGCAGGGGTCGAGGCAGGGGTCGGAACTTCCGTGGGCGTGGAAGGGGAGGGTACGGTGGTGCTCTGGACACTCAACAAGATGCTGGTGGCTACATCCAAGAAGCACCTGTTCAGGGCCGAGGTAAGGTGTCGTGCCTTTGCATAGTTGTATGTTCCTATGAGTAATTCAAATAACTCCTCTAATACATTTCTAATGTTGGTTCATTTTTCCCTTTTTTAACATTTAACGACCTCTGTGTTCATGCATATAAATCTCCCCGGCTTGTTTGGTTTTGCCCTCTAATGGAGTTCTGTTAAGTGCAATAAGCTTCCAGTTGTAGAGAGTGTTGAGAGTAAAGAATGGACAGAAGAGATGCTAATTATATTTTAAACCCACACACCCCCTCCGCACAGGGGTTAACAGTGATTTCCCACTTTCTCTTCTTGGTTACTCGGACCATGAATCTAGTGGTTGGAGAGATAGAGGAGCTCTTCCACTAGCGTAACCGTCCCTCTTGCATGTTGAGTTTTTAAATGCAGTATTACTGGGGTAGTGTAAGAAACTGTGAGTAGACAGACATAAGAAAATGCTACTCTAACAAGTGGAAGGTTAACTAGTTGTTATTGTTGATCTCATGCTTCCTCTTCCTAAGGATTTATTTTGTTGTAGGCCGTGGACGTGGCAGGGGACCTCGTGGCAGGGGACGTGGATTCAGACCTAATGGGCCGCCAATCCATGTTGCTGCGTAGATGGTCAAACTTGGAAGCAACACAGAGATTATGTTCTACGAGTGCCTGCTCCGTTTTCAACGTATTTCTTTCATTTGTTCGTATTAACTTTAGGTTATTTTGATAATGTAATCAGTGTAGACTAGTATTAGAACTTATTACCACCCACCTTGTGGTGAGCATTTTTGTTTTCGTTAAGATTCTTCTTTTTCTTTCAAGTAGGTTAGGTTCTTGATCAAGTGTAATTTCAATAGCGAGCAGCACATTCTTTTATGTGTTTGTCAGGTATTCAGTGTTGACTTCATTCCCAATAATACCTTGTTTACTGTATCTGCTTCTTACAGCCATCAGCTTTTATTATCTTCTCAATTTGGCTGCATGGCAATTGAGACAAGTCTGGTGTTTAACAAATATGTCCCATCAATGTAAAAAGTGGAGTATTAGAATACTGTTGTGTGTGCGTGTGTTTTTCTCAAAACAAAAATCATAACATGCAACCTTTTACTTTGCAAAATTATCTATCAGCAGTTCGCGTTGTTAATTTCAGTTACATCATATAGCATTATCAATTTATTCCTAAACAACCTGCATGGTTTTTTTGTTGTTGCAAAACTAATATAAACACAGAAACAAGAAGTACAATGTAATTGTTAATTTTAATACTAAGTAGCATAAGATAAAAGGGAGCTTTAGAAAAAGTAACCTATAAAGAAGAGCTAAAATATTACGTACAAGTTTTCGAATGTAGAAGAAAGTTTAGTTTATTTAAAACGACAAAAAACAACCCATCTATCTTTTGAGGAAGTAACCTATATTTCTTTTCTCTTTTGTAACCAAAAGATATATGGTTATTAATTTTAGAATGTAGGAGAACATGGCTTGTTACTTAGGCTCCAAGAACCTCACGAGATTAATTACATCAAGACACTTGTCAATGGCGGCTAACATGAAGATTGGCTAGGGGGTCCAATTGCTGAAGTATGTGCCTATGTCATTCATTTTCCTTGGGACCATTTTAATCATTGCCTAAAGCTTATATATTATGATCAGATCCTTTAATGAAGGAGACTAACTCAAAAGCATAGAGTGGAAGAAGAGGTTGAGAGAAATAAATGGAGATAGAAGAGAACATTGTAATTGTGGGTGCTGGCATAGCTGGTCTTGCTACTTGTTTGGCACTTCACAGGTAAGAATATATACATATATATATATATTGAGTACTGCATAAGTATGTTGTTTGACGACCACAGATCTAGCATATAAGCTATGACTGAACATTAATTCATTGCCATATGTAAAAGGGGCTTAGACAAATTTAAAACTGTGTGTATATATTGAGAGGTGTATTCACTACCTTCAAAAGCTTGATCCACCAGTAGCAAATGTCACTGCATTATGTTTGTTGAGTTGAGAGCTCTTTAGTTAGTGTTGTATCTATATAGTGGCGGAGAAACCTGATAAGAATGGACGTTGGGACTAACTCAACCCCAAAAGTTAGCTCAAAGGGTGAGGATTGTCCAAGCCGAGTCCAAGTAATCCATCCATCTCGGCTATGGGATTCCATCAAAACCCTTTGGTACAAAAAAAAAAACATTTTTCTTGTGTCTATACCAAGGTGTTTGATGAATGCATGTAGGGTGGGGCTGCGGAGTATTGTCTTGGAATCATCAGATTCGTTGCGAGCTACTGGATTTGCACTGTCATTGTGGACTAACGCCTGGAAAGCGTTGGATGCACTTGGCATTGGAGACTCTCTTAGACAAAGTTCCTTATCCATTACTGGGTAAGACTTTCCCTTTTTATTTAAATCTATGAGATATCTGATTGAATTCACCATAATCCGATTGCATTAGGCCCATAAGGATCGGTTTCTAAATTGATTTTTTGAAAAATTAATTTAGGTTGGTCCTCAGAAGAAAACAATTATACCTGATTGGGGTTAGTCATAGAAGAACTGGTTTGCGAAAAAGTGTTTGTCTTTTAGATTTCGTCAAAACCTTTTGGAAAAATATAACTGAAATCCTAACTTTATAGCGATTTCATATGGTTAAAATTAGCAGGAAATCAACTAAACACCTTTATTTAGTACAGTAATAAATTTATTTCCGGATAGAAAACAGGGAGGCCAAAATTAAATTTCCAAATATCATACACTATTCCTTCAACCGAGGGTCTATCAGAAACAACTTCTCTACCTTCACAAGGTAGGGATAAAGTCTGTGTACACATTACACTGGTTTTTTGTTTTGTTTTGTTGTTGTTGTATATATCAGAAACCAAAAGCATAATCAGGGCTGGTGTTGCAAAACCCAAAACCCATTGTTTTGGGGTTGAACACCCCAGAGAAATTGATTTGGTTGGTTTGGTTTTAGAATATTTCTAAACCAAAAACGGCAAGGGGTTTATTTGCTGATTTTGTTAGTCGCTCTTCCAGTCCTCATTATTATTGTTGTTGTTTGTTGTCACTGTCGTTTTCCTTGTTGTTTCCATTGTCATCGCTGTTGTACAATCACATAAACACTCTAACATCTTATCCTATAGCAAAATGCATTCGTTTAGATCCAGGTATCTCCTCAATTAGTAAAAGCCCATCCTCGATCAGTCCCTCGTAAGCTGTATTCACACATCTAAATACACTATTCTTTGGTTGTCCAAATTGCTGGGGATTTCTTGTGTTTTACTCTTCATCAAGTATCAACCATTGCTGCAGGGTTAAAAGTTTCTCTGCGGATTCAGGAGCACCTATCAAGGAGGTATCATTTGTGGACAATAACCGGTAAATATTCTTTGCTTAACTGAAAGAATTATTTGTATAGTTGTTCAATCAATTAATCAACTATCCATCAATCTCATATTGGTTGGGGTCGGTTATATTAATCCTTCTATGCATAACCTCTATTTAGGTTCATTTTGTTCTAACACCAGTTGATCTAGGTTTAAGGACAAATTAGAAATCTTCTAAAATAGTATCACAATCTACATAGACATACAAATGTCTAACTATGCTAAAAAATTTACTCACAAACACCGAATTAATGTAAGTATAACCAGGAAAACTAATGTATTTAATCTCCACAGACTTATCATATAATCCTTGACAATCTCGCGACATCTTTGGACAGAACAATCACATCTGTCGCAAAGGTCTTAAGTATGAATAGGACGCATCGCGTATTCAGGGAATGCTGCTTACCAATTGTCTGATTATTCTTTGGTGAAGTGATTTGGTTCATTGTCCTAATCCCTATGATTACGATAAAGAAAGTTCATCTAGATCTTTGTTTCTCTTGGTTAGTAACGTGTTTCTTAGATCAATTTGTTGAGTTGAGTGTGCCTTTTTTCAACTACTGGATGGACTGATTCCTCAGCCAAATTTCTGTTCTTGAAGTCAGTAGAAAGTCATCTAAGGCGACTTGTATCATGTTTCAGTGTAGATTACGAAAGTCGCTGTGTGAGAAGGAAAGACCTGTTGGAGAAATTAGAGAATGAACTGCCTCAAGGTGCTATTAGATATTCTTCCAAGGTTGTTTCCATTGAAGAATCTGGACCAATGAAAGTGGTACATCTTGCAGATGGTTCCACTATTAGAACTAAGGTAAATCTTTCTGTGGAATCGTTCGCTTATGGTCCAAGATTGCTTTTTCTTCAACCTTGGAATCCCTATCACTTATTGAAGCTTCAAATATATAATTCCTTTCCTAAGTCTGATATTACTAACTATGATAAGTTTCAATTAAGGCCTTAATTGGGTGTGATGGAGTCAATTCTGTGGTGGCAAACTGGCTTGGGCTTCAGAAGCCTGTCAATTCTGGGCGGTCTGCAATTAGAGGCTTTGTTGAATATCCCGACAAACATGGTTATCAGCCTAAGTTCCATGCATTTTTTGGAGGTGGAGCTCGGTTTGGCTTTCTTCCTAGTGATGAGAAGAGTTTGTATTGGTTTTGCACATTCACACCATCTGTTGTCCATTGTAAGCAATGCTCTTACATACCGTTATTTTGCAAACAAATTATTCCAATTTAGTGGCTTTAACAGCTTCTGGTTCTCATTACAGTATATCAATCTAAACATGTTTAATTGTTCCCCTTTTAATTGGACTGCAGTTGATGGAAATGCAGAACAAGATCCAATTAAACTGAAGCAATTTGTGTTGAACAAGGCCAGTAATGTGTCTAAAGAACTCTCCGCCGTTGTAGAGAGAACAACGCTAGACTGTATATCTTGTGCTCAGCTGAAATTGAGATTGCCTTGGAATGTTTTGACGGGGAATATTTTGAAGAATAACGTTTGCGTAGTAGGTGATGCACTTCATCCCATGACTCCAGACCTTGGTCAAGGTGGATGTTCTGCCTTAGAAGACAGTGTCGTTATTGCAAAATGCCTCGGAGAAGCTTTGGTGAAACCGATAAAGGATAGAGGAGTTGGACAAGAAGATGAGGACGAATTTAATATGATCAAAAAAGGACTTGAGAAGTATGCTAAAGAGAGGAGATGGAGAAGTTTTACATTCATCAGTGCTGCTTATTTATCTGGTTTTATACAAGAGAGTGGTAGCAAAGTAATCAGTTTCTTAAGAGAACGTTTTTTGGCTGGAGTCACTATAGCAGTTACACTCAGAATGGCTAACTACGATTGCGGAAAACTCGCTGTTTCTTGAAGTGTATGTCCATACATCTCAAAACTGTTGAACTGAAAAAAGAAAGAGGTGCCAACATTGGTGAAGTTCCAACTTTTTTTTTGGCCATTATGATATACTATTCTTCTTGTAAACTTAGTCACAGAATTGTTTGTGGCACGTTCCATTGAAACTCCTCCCTGGTTAATAAACAAACAGTAATTGCTTGGCTTTCCAGTACATATGTATGCAGGATGTTGTGGATCTTTTGATGTTGAAGTCCTTTCTTCTGACTGAAATTATGTAAATGAAGATGAACTGATGCCTAAATTAAGAGTTGACTGGTTGGCCTTCACCTAAACAACAAATAACATAACCTTGAATTAACTCGAACTGAATTGTTAAAATGCAACTCCTGTCTTCCATTTGAATACACGGTCAATTAGGCAATAAAGTGGAGACCAAACACCTACACTTAACTACAGAGTTAGCCCATTGAATCGCCGCGCACTGTGCCATTTCTCTCGGCATTTGTATCTATACTCAATTTTTGGGTCACTGTCAAAATTACACTCACTTTTGCATAAAAATTTACAAGTTTACTCACTTTAAGATTAACTTCAGACTTACCAGGTCTGAATTTGAAGAATTTTTTTTAGTCTGAAGTGCCACGCACCCAAGGCCATTAAGTGTAAGTGCAAAAACTACACTTAAGATACACTCAAGGTTAAATAGGTGTGAAATGCACCAATGTCTTCGTACACTTGAGGTCAAATAGGACTAAGTACAAATTACCCAGGAATAGGAACTCGTTCCCGAATTTCAATAATCTAACACATGATTCAATACCTAAATCTATTCCAAATGAGCTCAAATTTTAAACATAACTTTCAAATATCAAAAAGAACAAACCCAAATCATCAGTTAGTCAAAACAACAATAAATTAAACAAATCAGTTTTGCAATTAAGAAGTAGAAGAAGAGGAAACCCTAAATAGTAACAAAGAAAGGAGCGTCACTGATAATTGGCTAAAAGTATGCATAATATGATGTCAGTTACCTCATAGTCCAGCATAATATTAGTTGCATTTAAAGTGTTTTGTGAAGTTTTGAGCTTAATTGTGATGTTTGTGTGTGCAGGAACAAGTGAAAGAGAATAAAGTAGAAGTGCATGATTTGTGGCAAAAAATAATATAGAATGTGCAAAGTGGAAGACAAGAGTTGGGCAAATAGAGGGGAGTCCAGTGCCTAACACCCACTATAGCACCGAATATCAATGCTATCCCCAGTGGCCAGTTCCTAACATCGGATACGATACTGAATTTTAGTGCTATTTTCAGTGCTCAACACTCACCATAGCACCCAAAGTCAATGCCACAGGTAGTGCCGTGCACCCAGCACATTCCGGAGGCCAACCTTTTTTCTGTTTTGCTTGGGTTTGGTTAAACTCGTCTAGGACTTTACACATATAAATAGCCCTTAATTTTTGAAGAGAATTCAAAGCAAGGCGCCGCCGTAAAGGCCGGAGTTCATTATTTCATCTTTCTTCCACTTAGTAATTTTATATTTTTTTTGGATGATTTATTTGACTATTGCGTCTACGTGGAGCTATATTTCACGTTCTAAGGTGTTGGTTCTTTCGTAACTATTATTATTTCAAATATTGATATTGGTTTATTGTTTCAATCATGAGCTTAATTATTTGATTGTTTGATCACCAATTGAATACTATCTACGAATCTAGAATTGAACTTTAAAGTTGGAATTCTAAATTGCACATAAGATTGAGTAGAGCAAGCTTTTGAACCTGGGCATCAGGTAATAGATTCACGGTGAGGATAAGACATATACCTAATCATCTTACTTGGTTGTTATACAGGACTTATGAATGCATTCTTGTTGATTCTAACTCCATAGACATAGATGTTATGTTAGCTTGAATAGGCAAGTAAGAACTCGAGAGATGCTTATGAACAATATTATCCATGTTAACCAATAAACTAAATAAATTAGTTAGTCGATTCAAGTGAAGAATACATTAAGATTGTTAGATAACCCATAATCCTAAATCGTTTTTATTACATTTGATAACATAAAAATTTGCTCTTCCTCTATTTAAAGTTCATTTTTTTTCTTCGTTTTAGCCCGTTTAAATTTAAGTACTTTTAGGCTTAATCCTTGTTTAGATAATTAGAATAATCTAATTTATTTAATAGTTGATAACAAATCCTCGTAGGAATGCTACTCTACTTATCACTTAATTACTTGACGACCGCGTATACTTGCGTGTGCGTTTGGCCACAACCACAATAACTCACTACTGTAAAACACCATAAATCACTTTATAGCCTACTCAAAAATACCATGTAAATACACTGTCACATTTGCTTTCAGAAGGACTAAGAAGGAGGAGGAGGAGGAGGAAAAAGCCAAAAGTTTTATATACTTTGAGTTCTATTTAAACTTTATCTATATCTATATCTATACTATATTAAAAGCACGAAGATCCTTAACAAAATATTGTTCGCCTTTTTTACCATTGTAAGTGAATAAAATTGTAAATATCAATAAAGTATTTTTGGGAGAAATAAATGAAACTAACGTATGACAAAAAAAGGAGAAACAAGAAGAGAATAAGTGAAAAATAACTTTTTCAATTAATATCCATCACAAAATGTGATTTTCGTAGGTTAAAAAGGGAAAATAGAACTTAAAGGTGAATAAGTAGGAAATATTTAATATCCCTATTAAATAAAAGTCAAATTTTCGGTGGGTTCAAAAGGAAAATGTTTAAGAGAAAAAATAGAAAACTGTTAAGAAACTTAGCTCAAAGTAACAATGTAAAACAAAGAAAAAAAAGCTAAGAGATATAGAGAGAAAGAGATGAGAGGTTCTTATTTCTTCCATGTATTCAAGTGTGTACAACGTGATACCCAAACCCTCTATTAATAGGATGATATTTAGGTAATACAAAGGGATGTCATGAACATGATATTAACTATGAGATCATGGAGGTGTTGGAGTTACAACTATAATGGTAATAAGTAGTCGGGGGTTAATGGAGAAGAGTAGTGGGTGTTACTCCCTTAGGAGTTATGGACATCCACCATAATCAAGTATTTCATAACATTCCTCCTTGGATGTCCAAAGATAATGTGTCTCGTTAAAACCTTAATAGGAAAAAACCCTATGGGAAAAAATCCTAATGAAGGAAAAGAGTACACATATTATGTAATGCACATTGTCTGCTGCCTTGTTAAAAACCTTGCTAGGAAAACCTATTGGGACAAAACCTGTGCTAAGGTAAAAAGAGTACATCGTATTTGCCTCCACCTAATGAAAAGATCACTTTATTTCTTGAATATGACGTTGTAATGACCCTACCAGTCGTTTTGTTTTTTAGGAATCTGTTCTCCTAAATAAGACTCCCAATATGTGCTTTTAAAGTTTTATGACTTGCAGGGACGGTTAGTTCGGGATTTGAAAGAGTTCAGGTTGAAATCGGGACACTTGGTTCCTTAAGTTGGCCTTAAAAGGTTAAGTTTGGCTTCGGTCAACATTTTGAGTAAACGACTTCGGAATCGGGATTTGATGGTTCCAATAGGTTCGCATGATGATTTCTGACTTGGGCGTATGTTCGTATCGGGTTTAGGATGAACCGAGAGCGATTCGGCGCATAATAGTGAAAGTTTGCTCTTTGAAGGTTTTTGAAGTTTTTTAAATTTGGTTTGGAGTAGGTTTTAGTGATGTCGAGGTACAAATGGAAGTCCGAGACCAAAAATAGTTCCGTAATGTTATTTACGACTTGCACACAAAATTTGGTGTCATTCCGAGTAGTTTAGGTAGGTTTCAGCGCATTGGGAGTAAATTGAAGAACTTAAAGTTCATATTTTTGATTCAACTAGTTTGGGGTGTGATTTGTAGTTTTGATGTTGTTTCGTGCATTCTGAGAGCTTGAGCAAGTCCGTTTTATTATTCTAAACTTGTTGGTATGTTTGGACGGGGCCTCGGGAGCCCCGGATGCCGTTCGAACGATGCCCAGGTTGAGTTTGAAACTCAAAAAGGGCTGCTGGTTACACCAGTTCTGGTGTGACCGCAAGTGCGAGCTTTCAGCCGCAAGTGCGAGCCTGCAGGTGCGAGGGTTTTGATCGCAGATGCGACTCTAGAGCATTTGGCCAGGGACCACATGTGTGGAATTTTGTGCACACCCGCGAATGCGCAGGTGCAAGGAGGAAAGGCGCAGGTGGGGGTCAAGGCGCATAAGTGGGCTCCCGTACGTAGAAGCGTCTCTCACTGGGCTTGAAGGTTTCTGCAGAAGAAGATCAAGCACCACAGGTGCGGTACCACAAATGCGGCCAAGGCACCGTAGGTGCGAAGATCTCTAGGCAGAAGGGGTTCATTTAATACGTGACTTAAACCATTTCTAACTCATTTCTCTCACTCTTTGGGATATTTTGGAGCTTCTTGAGAGGGGTTTTCACCTAGATTTTAGGTAAGTAACTTCTACTCAATACTAGTTTAAAATATATATTATGGGTAGATTTAAATATGTGCATCTGTGGAATTTATGTGTTAGAAGAAAAATCTAGATTTTGATAAAAATGGGATTTGACCATGGAATTTGGTTATGGAATTTAGTAAAAAATACATATTTGAGTTCATGAGGTTATGGGTAACAACTTTCTTCGAAATTCTTCGGAATCCGGACACGTGGGCCCGAGGTTGAATTTTAGGAATATTACATTTAAGATTGGGTAACCTCTTTAATAGTTGGAGTAAGAACTTTGGAGCATGTATTGATTAGTTTTGGATTGTTCGGCACCAAATCGGGAGTTTGAGCATAATCTCGGACTGGAAAGTAGGCTTGAGGATTTCTATATTTTCTAGGTGAGGTAAGTCTCTTTTCTAACCTTGTAAGATAGAATTAACCCCATAGGTAAACTTTATCAATATGTACTCTATTTGTGGGGGACTACGTACGCACGAGGTGACGAGAGTCCGTGCGTAGCTACTATTCTTGCTTGTGTCCGGGTAGATTTAGATTTACACCATGTTTTGCTGATACCGTTGCTTGTTTATGCTTACTATTGTCTAAAATAAAGCTGAGGTTGAGGATTTCCATATTTTAAAAGTCTCTAGTTGAATTTCTTATTTTGAAAGGAATTGAGGGATATTATGATAACTTGAGAAAAATCTATGTTCAACCGCGTCGCAAGTATATTCTGCGAGCGGGGTAAATTTCCACTACTCTCATGGGAGCGAGTCGTTCGCCTCGACAGGTTAATAGATGTATCTATGGTTTGTGTCGTTCGACCCTCAACAATGAACATTATATGTATATGTATATTTGGATCGGGCCGTATGTCTACAGAGTAATTCGTACATAAAGATATTGGAACCCCTTTTATATTTAATATTGTTTCATTGGCTTGTGAGGTGAAAGGATTAGATGAGGGAAATGACTTGGTTCCTACTTGCAATAAAAGGATTGTTTATTTATTTTCCTTCTCTGAGTTCAATTATCATTTTTATATCATGTTTAATTAGAACTTCATAGTATTATATTGTTGGCCTATAGTAAGTGTAACGACCCGACCGGTCGTTTTGAGCTCTAGCGCGTCGATCAATGGTTTGAACTCAGGAGCATCTTCATTTCAGGTATTATGACTCGTAGGAAGGGTCGAAGTTGAATTTCAGGAAGTTCGGAGTCAAATTGGAAAGAAAATTCTCATTTCAGGAGCCTTAAGTTGGAGAAATTGACTAAGATTGAAATTGTGAGTAAACGACCTCCGAATCGAGATTTGAAGGTTCCTGTAGGTTCGTATGATGATTTCAGACTTGGGCGTATGCCTGGATCGGGGTTTGGATAACCCGGGAGCGTTACAGCGTATATTGTGGTAGTCAACATTTTGAAGAAAATTTCCTAAGTTTGGCTTGAAGCGCATTTCAGTGTTATTGATGTCCGTTTAGGATTCCGTTGAGAATAGCTCCGTATGGTGATTCTGGAGTTGGGAGCGCGATCGAAAGTGAATTCAGATGTCCGTAGGTTGTTTGGAAGTCATTTGGCTAAATATAGAAATTTGAAGGTTTTTGAGAAATCTGACCGGAAGTGGAAATTTTGGTATCGGGGTCGGAATACGATTCCAGAAGTTGGAGCAGGTCCGTAATGTCGAATATGACTTGTGTGCAAAATTTGAGGTCAATCGGACGTGATTTGATGGGTTTCGGCATCGAATTTTGAAGTTTGAAATTTCAAGTTCTTAAAGTTGAATTTTAGAGCGATTCGTGATTTCAGCGTTGTTTGATATGATTTGAGGCCTCGAGAAAGTCCGCACTATATTTTGGAATAGGTTGGTGTAATTGGATAGGGTCCCGGGGGCCTCGGGTGGATTCCGAGCGGTTAACAGATCAAGTTTGGAGTTTGAAGAAGGCTGAGGATGCTGTCATCTGGTGTGACCGCACCTGTGAGGCTTGGGCCGCAGGTGCGAAAGTTTGCTAGTTTGGCAGGGAGTGCAGGTGCGATGGAGTTTCCGCACCTGCGAAGCCGCAGATGCGGACAATGAGTGGATGTGTGAAGTTTGGCTTGAGTTGAGGAAAACCGCAGGTGCGAAATTTTGGGCGCACCTGCGGAATCGCAGGTGCGAAAAATGACCTGGGCAGAATGTTTTAAAACCGAGATTTGTTGGCCATTCCTCCCATTTTATTTTGGTGTGGGGCAATTTTGAGGGGCTTCAAGAGAGGATTTTCTTCATGCAATGCTAGGTAAGTAATTTCTTCATGTTTCTAAGTTAAATACAAGGTTATTACATGGAATTATACATGAGAATTTGTAAGAAAATTGGGAGATCTTGAATAAAACCTAGAAATTTGTATTTGGATTTTAACCACGAATTTGAGCATGTAATTTAGAGTAAATTGCATATTTGAACTAGTAAAGCTATGGGTAGAATATATCTTCGAGAAATTTCGGATTTTCGGGCACGTGGGCTCGAGGGAATTTTTGTCAATTCGCTGAGCGGGTCTGAAAATTATATAATTTGGAATTGTTTCAAATATTAGAGTATATTTTCATTGGTGTGTCATTGTTTGGATAGTTTTGGGGCGTGTGCATCCATTTGGAGTCATCAAGAGGTCTTGGAAGCCGGTTATGGAATTTCGATGCGAGGTAAGTCTCCTTTCTAACTTTGTAAGGGGGAATTGTCCACCTAGGTGAACTAATTAAGTATGTGCTACTATCTGCGGGGGCTACGTACGCACGAGGTGCCGGGAGTGCGTGCGTAGCTACTATTATGCCATGTCCGGGTAGTCTAGGATCCACTAGCATGCCCTACCTGTTGTACCTGTAATCTTGCCTGTAATATTAGACTGCTAAGATAATCGATATAGTAATTGAATATCTAAAGAAGACTAGAGTTCATTTTCTTAATCATCTAGAAAGAGAATTGATTTCCTCCGTGGATGATTGTATACCTGATAAGGTGATATTATTGAATATTATTAAACTTGGAAAATGAATTTCGAGAAAAGATTTAAATACTAATTTTTGTGATTTGTAAAAGAGAAATTTGTCATTTACTTGAATATTTGTTTTCCCGATGTAGTCGGGGTGGACTGTTGATTGTGCATGACTGCATGTGACCGCTTCACAATTTACATTCCGCGACCGGAGTGTTATTTCCCCCACTCTCATGGGAGCGGGTCGTACGTCACGTCGAGATTGAAAGAAATATTATGGTTTGGTCCGTTCGACCCTCCGCAGTGCACAAAGATGATTATTATGATGGCTTAGGTCGGTTGTCCTTATCCCGTATGCGCATGCTAAATTGCTAAATGTTTTTCATGGATTTTGAAGTGACAAGATATTTGGGGGAAAAATAAAGAAGTAATTGCTTATTTAAGATATTTCGGGGAAAATGNTTTTTCACGGATTTTGAAGTGACAAGATATTTGGGGGAAAATAAAGAAGTAATTGTTTATTTAAGATATTTGGGGGGAAATGAGGGAGTAGTAACTGTTTATTTACTTTCAGTATTTATTTGAATTACAGTTATCCGTAAAGCTTACTGTTTTATCATCCTCGTATGCCATGCCTATTACTGAATCATATTGTGCTAAATAGATTTGTTGGACCTTAGTGAGTGTCTAATTCGACCTCTCGTCACTACCTCTCTGAGGTTAGGCGGGCGACTTACTGAGTACACGTTGTTTTCGTACTCATGCTACACTTGTTGTGCATTTTTATTGCACAGGTACTTTCATAGTGACGTGGCTGGTTGGAGACTTAGGCGAGCTGCATCATCCGGAGGCGATCCGCAGCTAACAAAGTCTCCCTCATATTGTATTTATTTCCAGTTTAAATTCCTTATCCAATTTGTATTTCGGACAAGCTTGTAGTATTTGTGAAAATCTTAGAATTTGCTCATGCACTTGTGACACGGGGTTCTGGGGCATGTGTATGGGATGTATATTTGCTAAAATGGAATATTTAAACCATTATATTTTTTTAACGGATTTTATTTAGTTATTATGTAATAAAGTGAAAGGTAATGATTTTCATAAATGTTAAAACATGAATTTATTTCAACTAATTAATGATTGGCTTGCCTGACGGTGGTGTCCGGCGCCATCATGACCTTAGTAGATTTTGGGTCGTGACAACTTGGTATCAGAGCGCTAGGTTCCCTTAGGTCTCGCGAGTCATGAGCAAGTCTAGTAGAGTCTTGCGGATCGGTACAGAGACGTCTGTACTTATGTTCGAGAGGCTACAGGGCTGTTAGGAGTACTTCCCTTCTTGATTCCTCATGGTGAGATTTGATTTCCTTTAAGGCTTATGCCTATGTTTCTTCCTACTCAATCTTATACGTCGCGAAGCACTTGCTATGAATTAGGAAATTGAGGAATTGAAATGGTGCTACGGATAGGGTGCGTGATGTTTTCCATGTGTAATTGGTTTGGGCTGTTGCTATGGCCCTACAGTGGGATAATATGTTGTTTCAGCTCAGTAGCTGTGTCTCTGAGAGCTTTGGGGCTATGCTCAGGTTGTGATGATGCTTGTGATCGGTTATCGCGCGATGTCGATGTGATGATAGAATGCTTGCCCATATGTTGGGGGCGATGAATGGCTTGAAGAGGGGTCTTCTCAGGGCGTGATTTCAAGATTTGAAGCATTTTAGTTCCGGCAGAGGAAAGGCAATTGAACTATAGATGGTCAGGTTTTGGATTGATAAATCAGTAAGACTTGATGTTTTCAAGTAAGGAGGGATATTCACCTGTGATGTGACATCGTCATCACTAATCGAATAGAATGTGTTAAGTCTGTCGGTGCTATGGTTGCTTCGGGTGCATTGGGTCAGAGTGTTGTGAAGTAGTATTGGAGAGGCGGTCGTCAGAGATCGTGGTGCGTGGTAGTTCAGGACTGAATAGTTATTTCTAATGAAGGCAGCTCGAGAGAGATGATCCTCGGGGAGTTTGAAGTCGTGGTAATCTGCTGGTATAATAGCTGCACAGAATGATATTGAATTGGACAGCATACGATGAAGGAAGACATGTGAGAAGTGTCAGGCGGCGGCTAAATTTCTAAAAGGCCAGGCGTAAGGAAAGGAGGTCAGGTAGCGCCTAAAGGAATGAGTTTAACCAAAGTGGGAGAGCGGAAGTATAGTGGTGAATTAGAGGATATTGTAGCACATTTAGTAGATGTCCATGAGGAGCGGACAGACTGGTAAAGTTGGTGAATAAGAACAGGATTAGGATGGGATGTTGATGTTGTAGAGGATGTGCAGTACGACATCGTTGGAGGGTGTCAATTGGTGATTTCCACAGGCGGGTTATCTCCTGTGAGTAGGTTAGCGGTTGTGTAGTTGGAAAGTTTCTGTGGGGGATTCTAGTGGCTATTCGGTAGGAGGCGGAATGTGTGAATGATGCTAGAGAATTTGAGTATTTAGGGAGTGATAAAAAGAGAATTTGGAAGAATTGGACGGATTGGTCGAGCAAGATCATGTTAAAAAAGGGGAAAGGATCTCAGCATGGTCTAGAGTGGTGCAAGGAGTAGCTTCGGGCTAAGTGGGGAAGTTCCACCACCTGCAGTTGGGTTGTAGTATTGTGTTCTCATGGGGTTGCGGATTGTCGGTGTGTTGGAAAGTTATTACAGCTAAGGGAAAGGAGTAAAATGGTGATTGTGCGTGGGATTTGATATATATGTGCAAAAGTTGGTCCTATTGAACAGGGTTAGGTTTTGGGAGATTCAGAATTTATGCTTAAGGCATAGGCGAGTTGTAAGGGTAGTGACTCAGTCACATGTTTCATTGAGAAGGTGTGCATGTGCTAGAAGAGCCTTGGAGCTGATTGTATTCGGGGCCAGTCAGAGTGGGTGACTCTTGATAGCGGTCCTAATGAATTCAAAGGCTAAGAATGCAGTGTTTAAGGGTTTCAAGCAACAGTATACTTAAGAATCGAGCTTGTGCAGCATAATTTCTGAGAAACGGAAAATGATTGGAGTGTTCTATGATATTTTTCAGCGTGCAGAATAGTATGGAGGAGTGAGAGAAATAAATTCCGAATTGTAGAAAGGTTATTAGGAGGGTATGAGACGGCTTGCGGGATTTAGGCAGCATGGTCTCATGAATCAAGGTCACTCGGGATGAGTGAGGATTAAGTTTGCTATGAGTTGAAGGAAGTTACTATTATTCCTGAGGCAATTGAAGATGATCAAAAGAAGATAAAGTGGTGAGCCATGGTTGAAATGGCGCACTTACGGCAGTGATAAGTTCCTTCGATGTGATTAAGTTATGCATGTGGTTTGTGCCGGTGTGCGAGGCATGTCAGCCGTCGAAATAGATTTTTATTTTTGGAAGCATTCAAGTATTATGGCCTGTCAGGTGTAGGCGGACCCCGAAAGGGGTTATGGTGGTTCAGACCACTACTTAAGGATTTGCATGTATTGTGATTGTGGGAATTTACTCGTGTGTTGTGGATGTTCTCTTGAATTGAGGTAAGTAAAAGGTTTCTATATGATGCAGTGTTCACCCTATTAGTGGTTCAGAAGTTATGGTGGAATTCCTGCGCTATCTCATATTGGCAGGTTAGGTGCGGTAAGTAGTATGTAACTGGGAGTAAGAATCGAGATTGCGTACGGTGTTAACAAGGATTTCATGAGCTCGAATGAGCAAGAAAAAGTGATTTGAAAGTTCAGAGTAAGCTGGTGTTATCTTCAGTGTCACCTGAGATCGATATTCGGTAAATGAGGCTTTGTACCCTGATCATGGGTACTTGATGTGTTTTGCGGCCTTAGTGTGGTCGGTGTTATGGGTGTGCAGACTTGTTACCTCGTGGAAGGTCGTGGAAGCGTGACCATGGGGAGATTGTATAAGTGTGACATGTAGTCACCTGATTGTTTGAAGATTTAGACCAAGTATAAGGAAGTGCAATATTGCTTATTTGAGGATTTATGCTTGGAAGGCGTTCAGTTCATTTGGTTGCGGATTGTGGGGTGTTGTTCCGGCTATGATGGTTGTTCTCGCGTATTATGAGAGAAAGTGGGTTAATTATGGACCCAGGTAAAGCTATTAGCTTAGTTTTGTGCGAGCAAGGTAGACTCGATGTTTGTGGATGGATTTAAATATGATTATGGGCTCCATATGAGCCAAGCATGTTCATTTCAGTGGAGCGCTTTTCATGGAAAGGTATTAGAACAACAAATGTTGTTTCGTCTTCATCAAGTTCATGTGATAATATGATTGTGCCGTGTGAGTTGTGAAACGACTTGATAATTTCTTATGTGTTGAGATCTCCGTGTAGTGATGATGTTATGTGAGCAGGACATCTCTTGAGATCCAGAGTATATATATATATATATCGCACCTCAGTTGTGCTTGAGTTTTGTGAGCATATGACTTTATCAGTCTCCCCAGGATGGTATTATGCACTTAGCGTGCTTGTGACCGATATTCGGTAATGTGTAATAGTGAGCAATTCAGCTCCGTGTATATTTTCCTTGTGTAAAATTTATGATGGGATCGGGTGGCACGCCGCTACGGGTATGTTATTTGGATCGGTTTGCACGCCGCAACAGAATGATGATGAGTAAGATTCCTATATTTATTTTTCTTGTGTTTTACTTTCTATTTTCTGAGGAGAGTTCATAATAAGATGCGTGAGTCAAGTAGTCTTTTCCTGAGTCATTTCTTTAGGTATCATGTTCGAGTTATGGCCTATTGGCGCGTTGTGGCGTCATGTGAGACGGTTGGTCATGTTTGGGGTGATTTGTTGTCTGAGCAATTCATACTGGGTGAGACGAGATTATTGGATCAAGGATCCGTGCGATAAGATTATGTGAAATACATTGAAGGACAATTACCAACAGTTGGTTCATAATGATGTGATAATTCCAGTCAAGATAAGATATTCAATGATTTGTTAACTCTGCAGTTGGTTATCAATTTCCACCCGTCTCTTCCGTTGTAGTGGTATCTCCATCATTATAGAAGGATGTATGTATATGTCATAAGGTGCCTTGGGGGCATCAGATTCATGGAATTTTGGCTATTAAGGTTCAGGGAGTGTCGTTGTGGTCAAATGATGAATTATGCGGTGCATGGTGCTAATTCAGCAAGGGTATGCAGTCATGTTCTGGTATGTCGTGTGGTTGTTGATACGGTGTTCGCATATATTAGAACTAGTTATGGCAGAGGAATTTTAGGTGTTGGAACTGGATTTTTGAGCCTATTATATGGATAAAATAAGAAATCTTCAGATTTGATCAAGATAATGTACTCTGCTGGGTTGTGGTAGCACGGGCAGGTGCTCGAGGTGTTAAGCAGTGATTTCAGATAACTCCAGAGCAGTCCCTAGCACGTTCGAGGACAAACGTCTGTTTAAGTGGGGAGAATGTAACGACCCGACCGGTCGTTTTGAGCTCTAGCGCGTCGATCAGTGGCTTGAAGTTAGGAGCAACTTCATTTCAGTTATTATGACTCGTAGGAAGGGTCGGGGTTGAATTTCAGGAAGTTCAGAGTCAAATTGGAAAGAAAATTCTCATTTCAGGAGCCTTAAGTTGGAGAAATTGACTAAGATTGAAATTGTGAGTAAACGACCTCCGAATTGAGATTTGAAGGTTCCTGCAGGTTCGTATGATAATTTCGGACTTGGGCGTATGTCCGGATCGGGGTTTGGATAACCCGGGAGCGTTACAGCGTATATTGTGGTAGTCAGCATTTTGAAGAAAATTTCCTAAGTTTGGGTTGAAGCGCATTTCAATGTTATTGACGTCCGTTTGGGATTCCGAGCCTGGGAATATCTCCATATTGTGATTCAGGAGTTGGGAGCGTGATCGAAAGTGAATTCGGATGTCCGTAGGTTGTTTGGAAGTCATTTGGCTAAAGATAGAAATTTGAAGGTTTTTGAGAAATCCGACCGGAAGTGGAAATTTTGGTATCGGGGTCGGAATGCAATTCCGGAAGTTGGAGCAGGTCTGTAATGTCGAATATGACTTATGCGCAAAATTTGAGGTCAATCAGACGTGATTTCATGGGTTTCGGCATCGAATGTGGAAGTTTGAAATTTCAAGTTCTTAAAGTTGAATTTTAGAGCGATTCGTGATTTCGGTGTTGTTTGATGTGATTTGAGGCCTCGAGCAAGTCCGCACTATGTTTTGGAACAGGTTGGTGTAATTGGACGGGGTCCCGAGGGCTTCTGGTGGATTCTGGGTGGTTAACGGATCAAGTTTGGAGTTTGAAAAAAGCTGAGGATGCTGTCATCTGGTGTGACCGCACCTGCAAGGCTTGGGCCGCAGGTGCGAAAGTTTGCTGGTTTGGCAGGGAGCGCAGGTGCGATGGAGTTTCCGCACTTGCGAAGCCGCAGATGCAGACAATGAGCGGAGGTGCGAAGTTTGGCTTGAGCTGAGGAAAACCGCAGGTGCGAAAAATGGCCTTGGCAGAACTTTTTAAAATCGAGATTTGTTGGCCATTCCTCCCATTTTCTTTTTGTGTGGGGCGATTTTGAGGGGCTTCAAGAGAGTATTTTCTTCATGGAATGCTAGGTAAGTAATTTCTTCATGTTTCTAAGTTAAATACAAGGTTATTACATGGAATTATACATGAGAATTTGTAGGAAAATTGGGAGATCTTGAATAAAACCTAGAAATTTGTATTTGGATTTTAACCACGAATTTGAGCATGAAATTTAGAGTAAATTATATATTTGAACTAGTAAAGCTATGGGTAGAATATATCTTCGAGAAATTTCGGATTTTCGGGCACGTGGGCCCGAGGGCATTTTGGTCTACGCACGAGGTGACAGGAGTCCGTGCGTAGCTACTATTATGCCATGTCCGGGTAGTCTAGGATCCACTAGCATGCCTTACCTGTTGTACCTGTAATCTTGCCTGTAATATTAGACTGCTAAGATAATCGAAATAGTAATTGAATATCTAAAGAAGACTAGAGTTCATTTTCTTAATCATCTAGAAAGAGAATTGATTTCCTCCGTGGATAATTGTATACCTGATAAGGTGATATTATTGAATATTATTAAACTTGGAAAATGAATTTCGAGAAAAGATTTAAATAATAATTTTTGTGATTTGTAAAAGAGAAATTTGTCATTTACTTGAGTATTTATTTTCCGATGTAGTCGGGGTGTACTATTGATTGTGCATGATTGCATGTGACCGCTTCGCAATTTACATTCCGCGAGCGGAGTGTTATTTCCCCCACTCTCATGGGAGCGGGCCGTACACCACAACGAGATTGAAATAAATATTATGGTTCGGGCCGTTCGACCCTCGGCAGTGCAAAGAGATGATTATTATGATGGCTCAGGCCGATTGTCCTTATCCCGTATGCGCATGCTATATTGCTAAATATTTTTCACGGATTTTGAAGTGACAAGATATTTGGGGGAAAATAAAGAAGTAATTGTTTATTTAAGATATTTGGGGGGAAATGAGGGAGTAGTAACTGTTTATTTACTTTCAGTATTTATTTGAATTACAGTTATCCGTAAAGCTTACTGTTTTATCATCCTCGTATGCCATGCCTATTACTGAATCATATTGTGCTAAATAGATTTGTTGGACCTTAGTGAGTGTCTAATTCGACCTCTCGTCACTACCTCTCTGAGGTTAGGCGGGCGACTTACTGAGTACACGTTGTTTTCGTACTTATGCTACACTTGTTGTGCATTTTTATTGCACAGGTACTTTCATAGTGACGTGGCTGGTTGGAGACTTAGGCGAGCTGCATCATCCGGAGGCGATCCGCAGCTGACAGAGTCTCCCTCATATTGTATTTATTTCCAGTTTAAATTCCTTATCCAATTTGTATTTCGGACAAGCTTGTAGTATTTGTGAAATTCTTAGAATTTGCTCATGCACTTGTGACACCGGGTATTGGGGGATGTGTATGGGATGTATATTTGCTAAAATGGAATATTTAAACGGATTTTTTTTAGTTATTATATAATAAAGTGCAAGGTAATGATTTTCATAAATTTTAAAACAGGAAATTATTTCAACTAATTAATGATTGGCTTGCCTGACGGTGGTGTCCGGCGCCATCATGACCTTAGTAGATTTTGGGTTGTGACAGTAAGTGTCGAAGTCGACCCCTCGTCACTACTTCTTCTAGGTTAGACTAAATACTTACTGGGTACATGTTGTTTATGTGCTCACGCTACACTTATGCACTTGATGTGCAGGATCTAAGGCAGGTGCATCTGGATATCAGTCCGGCGGCACGCTTGACTCCTGGTACGAGACTATACAGTGAGCTGCCATTCCGAGCCGTTCTGCAGCAGCCCAAGTCCTTCTATTGTTATTGTTATTTCTATTTTATTTTAGACAGTAGAGTATTAAATCTTTTGTATATTCTACTAGTAGCCCATACTCTTGTGACACCAGGTCTCGGCACACACACACTAGTAGACTCTTGGTTTTGGTTTATTTTCATGATCATGATTGCACTTATTAGATTTCGTGTTATTTTTTTTAAATCTATCACTTCTTGAATATTTTAAGTTTAAATATAGTTTGATTACTTGGAAAAATCTTTTAAAAGGACAATTCATATAGTTTGCTCATTGTTGGCTTGCCTGGCGACGGCGCTGGAAGCTATCATGGCCTAAAATGGAATTGGGTCGTGACAGACGTGTTATGATCATGTATATCAACTTCTCTAATGTTGAGGTTGCTCATGCTTCATTGAACTGAACCACCAAATTTTCAAGCCAACAAATTTGTTGAACATCTATTCACCGTTTAGTGACGATTGTGTCTGATAAAAAACTCTGATGAAACATATGCTTTATTCTGCCTCCTTCAATATATCCTTCTTTCAATTGAGATACGCAAACATCATCGTCTTCACTATTATTTGAATCTTCTCTTCAAAGAAAAGTCACACATCTGTTTGTGTGTTGAGTCACTTGCTTTATCAGTTGCTAGTATATTGAAATGACTTAAATGAGTATCAACAATTGACTGCCTTGTGAAATAATAATATGGCAGTACCCTCACATACAACTAGATTGTCTGAAGAATGAACTTCAGAAAATGCCTGCATTTGTATAACCAACAAAACCTTGACAATATTTGTTTGAATAAACTAATCTATATCAAGGATTTCTTTTGCAATATAATACTAATAGTATTCCAATATCTCTATATAGGAATTAAACTATATCTCACTAGCATATTGTTATACTCATAGTTCTAGCAAGATACATAGTTCACCAATTGCAGTAGACACAAAAATAAATCAGGTACGCCATGATTGCTCTAAACCACATAAGGATTTCCTGAAGCTTTATTTAATAAATTTCTTGGGAACCTTAATATGCTTCAGAACAATTTAAATCCTTCAATAATTTTTATATACGCATATCAAATTTTTCAGGTATTTCTAGACTAAAATATGAAGGCAACTGCATCCACCACAACAGAACATGTTTCCATATAATCAATGACAAGACATTTACAAATCTTCTTGTGCCAAATGTCATCTTTATGTCTATTGACTTGATTTTTTATTTAACTTTTCACACAAGAATACATTTATACCTCCACTGACTTTATACTTTCAGGGGTTGGGACTATCCGTCCAACTTTACATTTTTCAGATGGAGTCAATTCTTATTGCGTATCTTTCATTTAGCCAATCATTTATCTATCCAAATTCCTCGAAAGATTTGAGCTCAAAATCCTCATCAATCTTAATAATATTGAGTGCTACATTATATTAACAACATCATCGACGATCATTTTATATCGGTTCCATCATCACTCAATAAAGACATAACTTATCGAGATCTCATTATTTTCAAGTACCTGAGCCTCTCCCATGAGGTCTTATAAAGTGTTATGTCGTGGTGCTCTTATAGATCACTTGCCTCCTTATTATGGCAATCTTGAACATTTTCTCCTCTCCTTATTCAAGAATTTTTGTCTTTAGAACCGATTGGTCTATAATACTTCATGTGTGTCATAGACTCTGTCCATTATAGACTTTATTCTATTTGGAGCATTAGCAGCTGAAATATGAAATTTAGCTTTGGGTCAGCAAATGCGCCTGGAAATATTTTGCAAATGAATTATCACTTGAACTTCAAGTTCAAATTTTCTTGTACGAGGATCTAGGTGTACTCATAATAATTCACTCCATATATTATTTTTTAGCTGCCCATTTTCTCCCCCTAATATTAGGATCACCAACACATATCCCAACCTTCTTTGGGAACCTTTCTTTGTGCATTGTGGTGGGATAATTAAATCATATAGCACATCTATATTTCTAGACAAAAATTATTGGGTTCCTGACTTGAACCTAGTGATAGGGAAAATTTATCATAACTTGGCTAGATGCGTACAAATGCTGCTGTATATTAAATAATACATCTCATACCGAATTTTTATTTGGTAGTTTTGTTCTCATAACTAATGGTTTAGCTATAATTTGAGACATACAGTTTCTTCTAAACCAACTTGGATTTAAATTAGCATTATCAAGATAATTATCATAATTTATATTTTTGAACTATGCTCTAATAATTTGAGCAATCAACCATGCAAAATTCAAACTGCAAGTTGATAACAAACGCACATGTGACCATACAATATATGCATCTATTAAAATCAT
>ML323198.1:0-39916 GCA_005239505.1 Nicotiana paniculata | reverse complement strand
ATCACAAGAAAACCAGCTCAAACAACCAATACTCTTTCCAAATAATCACAACAATATCTAACAGCAGATCAACAAGGCTAAATAGTCATAGAAGCAATAATGAACATATAACAATTAAGATAACGATCAAATAAGTGGGGAACGGGAATGGGGTCATGTTTAACAGACAATTTGGGTGGTGCATAGATACTCATCACCACACTTACACACCAAGCCCATGCATTTCACATAACAAACAAGTGGGGAGTCCTATTCCCTCAAGCCAAAGTTAGACCAAACCCTTACCTCAACTCCGCAGGCCACTCACTGCTCAATTATTGCTTTTCCTTTTGAATTCACTCTAATTTGTTTGAATCTAATCAAAATTAACTTAATATTATTAACTAATGCTAAAGGAACTAACTTTATTGAAAAATATAATTTTTCCTAAGTTCTCTAAAAAAAAAAGTGAAAACCCGACCACAGGCTGCTTGGTCTAAACTCGAGGTTCGGACCAAATTACGTTTACCCATTCACCCACGAACCCAAATATGCTATTAGTTTTGAAATCCGACCTTAATTTGATATGAAAATTCAATTTTACAAAACTGCCTATTTCTACCCAAATCCTAAATTTTTACCATGAAAATTCTTTGTTTTTGCATTAAAAGTGATGCAAAATAGTAAGGAATTGAAATAACAAGGTTTGAAATTGATTACCTATGAATTGGGGATGAAGATTGTTGAAGAAAATTCATTTTTAGGGTTGGAACCTCAAAAATTTGGAGAAGAAAGGGTTCTACCCGGTTTTAAAAAGATATTTATAATAGCTGGGCTGGGCAACTGTGCGATCGCGGGTAATGAGGTGCGATCGCACAGGGTAAGGGGAATTTGGGCAGTGCGTTTGCATGGGGAGGGTGCGACCGCACAGTGTATTGACCTCCCCTGCCCATGCCTGATTTAACCCAGTGCGGTCGCGGAGTTGCAGGTGCGTTCGCACAGTGAAGCCTGGGCGAAGCTATGCGATCGCACTCGTGATGTTGCGTTCGCACAGTGCAACCAACAGGGGCCTCAAATTTTACTCTGTGCGATCATGGTCTTTCCTATGCGATCACACAGGAAAAAAATACCTGGACACCAGTAATAAAAAACCAGCAGTTATTTTTAAGTGTAAAACACCCCGTGGCCTATCCGCAACTCACCCGAGCGCTCGGAGCTCTAGACAAATCATGCACGTAAGTCTAAAAACATCATACGGACTTGCTCATGCGATAAAATCATGCAAATAACATGTAAATCTATGCATTAACCTCAAAACTCAACGTTTTCAACAAAAACTCTTAAAGTTCATAATTTCTCAACCGGATGTCCGAATCACATCAAACGAACTCCGTTTTTCACCAAATTTCACAGTTAACCTTTAAATGTCATAACAAAGCTGTACCGGGCTACGAAACCAAAATACGGACCCTATATCGCTGATTTTTTGCATTATTTCTTTTCTTTAATTCATAAGCATTTCAACAAAACAATTTCTTTCAAAAATTGATTTTTAGGGCTTGGGACCTCGGAATTCATTTTCGGACACACGCCCGAGTCCCATATTTTACTGCGGACCTCTCGGGATCGTTAGAACATGGATCCGGTCCTTTTACTCAAAAGGTTGACCGAAGTCAACTTTTATCAAATTTAAATTCTAAAAATCACTATTTCTCATATTTCCACATAAAAGCTTTCCGGTTTTACGCACGGACTGTGCATGCAAATCGAGGTATTTAATTTTAGTCTTTTTATGGCTATTACGCATGGAACAAAGTCTAATTTTATAAAATGACCCCTTGGATCATCACAATCTCCACCTCTAAAATACACGTTCCTCCTCGAACGGACATAGAAAATTACCTGAAGTGGTGAACAAGTGTGGGTATCTACTCTGCATGTCTGACTCAGACTCCCAAGTAGATGCCTCAATGGGCTGGCCTCTCCACTTCACTTGAACTGAAGGAAAACTTTTAGATATCAATTGGCGAACCTGCCGGTCTAAAATAGCTACCGGCTCCTCCTCATAAGTCAATTCTTTGTCCAACTAGATAGAGCTGAAATCTAACATATGGGACGGGTCACTATGATTTTTCCTGAGCATAGACACGTGGAATACCAGATGAACTGAGGATAAACTTGGAGGCAACACAAGTCTATAAGCTACCCCCCCCCCCACTCTATCAAGAATCTCAAATGGCCCGATGTACCTAGGGCTCAACTTACCCTTCATTCCAAACATCATAACACCCTTCATGGGCGACACACGAAGCAATACTCTCTCTTCAACCATGAATGCAACATCACGAACCTTACGATCGGCATGACTCTTTTGCCTAGACTGAGCTGAATGATCTTGACCTTATCTAAAGCCTCCTGAACTAAGTCTGTAATCAATAACCGAGCCTCTCCCGGCTCAAACCATCCAACTGAAGATCTACACCGTCTCCCATATAATGCCTCATAAGGAGCTATCTGAATGCTCGACTGATAGCTATTATAAGCAAACTCTGCTAACGGCAAGAACTGATCCCACGAACCTCCAAAGTCAATAACACAAGCGCGAAGCATATCCTCCAATATCTGAATGGTACGCTCGGACTGCCCGTCAATATGAGGGTGAAATGTTGTACTCAACTCTACTCGGGTACCCAACTCACGTTGAACTGCTCTCCAAAAGTGCGAAGTAAACTGCGTACCCCGATTAGAAATGATAGACATGGGCCCACCATGAAGGCGAACAATCTCCCGAATATATAACTCAGCCAACCGCTCCGAAGTATAAGTACTTGCCACAGGAATGAAATGTGCTGATTTAGTCAGCCTATCCACAATAACCCAAATTGCGTCAAATATTTTCTGAGTCCGTGGGAGTCTAACAACAAAGTCCATAGTAATACACTCCCACTTCAACTCAGGAATCTCTATCTGCTGTAGCAACCCACCGGGTCTCTGATGCTCATATTTTACCTGCTGACAATTTAAGCAATGAGCCATATACACAATAATGTCCTTTTTCATTCTTCTCCACCAATAATGCTGCCTCGAGCCTTAGTACATTTTGGCTGCACCTGGACGAATCGAATACTTGGAACTGTGAGCCTCCTCAAGGATCAACTCACGAAGTCCATCAATATTAGGCACACATAAACGATCCTGCATCCTCAAACATCATCATCCCCAATTGTAACCTCCTTGGCATCACCGTGCCGAACTGTGTCCCTAAGGACCATCAAATATGGGTCATCATCCTGCCGCTCCCAGATACGGTCAAGTAGAGAAGACCGAGCGACTGTACAAGCTAGAACACTGCTGGACGAAATATCCAACCTCACAAACTGATTAGCCAATCGTCTGAATGTATGAAGCCAACGATCTCTCACCGACTGGAATATACGCAAGGCTGCCCAAACTCACCGTCTTTCTACTCAATGCATCGGCCACCACATTGGCCTTCCGGGTGATACAATATGGTGACATCATAATCTTTTAGTAACTCTAACCATCTCCGCTACCTCAAATTTAGATCTTTTTGCTTGAATAAGTACTGGAGACTACGATGGTCAGTAAAAACCTCACACGACACGCCGTAAAGATAGTGCCTCCAAAGTTTCAATGCATGAACCATGGCTGCCAACTCTAAGTCATGAACGGGATAATTCTTCTCATGGACCTTCAGCTGCTGAGACGCATATGCAATCACCTTGCCATCATGCATTAATATACACAGTGCACGATCCTGAACCTGTGGGCGTTACCAACACTGGCGCCGTATTCAAATCCATCTTGAGCTTCTGAAAGTTTCACCCACACTCGTCTGACCATTTGAATGGGATACCCTTTCGGATCAATATGATCTTAATAGTTGTTCATAATCAATTACATAATGACCCAATAACTTCACGTAACAATAATCCCCCTTCTACCCTTCACGATACTGATAACGAGATGCGATTCATGAAGACCTCATAATTATATACCCGAATTAACGTGTCTCGTTTAACGCCACACGGGCGTGCACATACCTCGCAGGTCAAAGCTCAATAATTATAATACGGATTTGACAAATTATGCACAGTTTATTAGTTAATTTCTTTATTTATTTATTTACTAATATTATTATTATTATTATTATTATTATTATTATTATAATTTTATACAGAAAAATTTCGAATAAACCTAACAGGAATGGCTCCCTACTAGTATTGTAGTACAAATTTTTAGTTTCGCAAGGGAGAATTTAAACACAAGAATTTTCATCACAAGGATCTCGTACATACATAACTTCCACCGCGGCTCGTAGCCCGATTTAAACATCTCAAATCATGTTAAAATGCAAGGATCTCTCCCTCAATTCTGAATCACAAGTTGTATTCATATCGTGCCAATTGAAACTTTTCATTTTTTTTTTCTTCTTTTAAATATTTTCCATTAAACAAAACTACAACACCTAATGATAAACATAGCTATCTCCATAGAGTTCCTCAATACAAGTATTCACATAAGTAGATATTTTTGAGTTACGAAGTTCACTCGCGTTTTCGTACGTTAAAGTTTCGTCTTCAGTTAATTGACGTAGACTTGGGGGGCGAGATTATCTTGAGGTTAACGTATTTATGCTATTGTTAACAAGCGATAAGTATGTGTCATGAAGGATAAAGGGTACCCGAATTAAAGAAAAAGAGTTTCGTTGAAGGTTGCCGACTTGGGATAAAATACGGGTCGAGCGATAATACCCGATAATTATGGACTAGTACCACACAAGGTATCATATGACCTTAATAATATGATGTATAAAGTATATTAAAAATAAGTAAAATTTTAAATAATTTAAGATAATTCTTAATTATTCAGGTAATTAGTTAATTACCGAATAGCGAGATATTACCTAATTAATAAACAAACTATAAGATAAGGCAACAAAAAACGTGGCAGCCACCTAAAGAAATGACTAAGAGTCATTCTTATTAGGTGTCGTCTAGATACACTTCACTACGTTTAAAAATCTTTCAACATCCAAGACCTTGCATTATTATAATCAAGGTAAGACATTTCAACAAGTTTCATTTTGAACACTAAATCATTCTCCAAAAACCTTTCAGCCAGTTTCATTTCAGAACATTACAATTACATGTTTCATTTCAAAACATTACAATCAGAAGTGAAACGTAGCAAGGTTCTTCTTCCAAGAAATATTATACAAATTTTTTCCCACTCCAGGTATATTAAGGCTATCACTTCTTTTTTTTTTTGGGATGATCCAAATAATACAAATGAAACGAGCAAAATACACAACTTTCATAAATGACTCTATTCATAGAAATACTAGAGGTGTTTATATTCTTGATTCCCCATGTGGCATATTATTATATCTTTTGTTCATGAGTCTCAGAAATACGCAATTGAAAAAGTTTACGCGAAAGTAATTATTAGTCCGAATCCTCATTAAGGAAATCTTTAAGTGATTATCAGTAATTGTTTTTTGATATTCAACGATCGATATTGTTAAAACCTGAACGTGATTTCGGCTTTGAACTTCGACAAGGTTGTAAATTTCCAATTTGCTCATAAGTTGGCGATCTAAGGGTTTATATTTTGTGGAATTTTTCAAAGAATCAATATTTTGGGTTCTTCCAACTAGCTGCTCCTAACTGTCTCAACACGGGGATATGATAAGATTATATTAATAATGTTATGTCAATATATGATTAAATGGCGATGGGCCAATGTGTTTTTATAAAATATAGTAGAAGTTTGTTTTGCATGATGATGTCATGTAGTCACTTTTGGTCGGACATTATTTTATATTTTTCATGCATCTCATTCATTTACACATGTGCATTGACCCATGACCAGATGACGTTATATACGCGTATTTATATTTATATATGTATATGAGATATGGGAAAAAAGTTACGGCGTTATATACGCACCACCACCTGATCAGCTGGTATACGTTGATGATGTTGCCCACAGTGGCCGAGATGATATGATGGGATGCCTTCAGAGGCTTGATGATATTATGAAACATGTACCTATGCAAGACATGGCGTTCATACGCATATGCATGATACCATAATTATTCCATGATTTACAGAGTTATCCAGACTTACAGGTTGAGTCATTTACTCTATATTTCTTCCACGTCTATTATATACTTATTTATATGCCTTATATACTCGGTACATTATTGGTACTGACGTTCCTTTTGCATGGGGACGCTGCATTTCATGCCCCCAGGTCTTGATAGATAGGTCGAGAATCCTCCAAGTAGGCTATCAGCTCAGCAGAAGGTGTTGGTGCGTTCCATTCGCTCCGGAGTTGCTTCTTTGGTCAGTATGATTAGTACATGTGTCGATTAGTATGGTGGGACCCTGTCCCAACCTTTGTGATATTATGTATTCTTAGAGGCTTGTAGACAGATGTCATATACGAATACTTGTATGGCCTTATCGGCCTTGTTTCGAGTATATAAATAATCATGCCGACCTTATAGGTCTGTTCTTCATATGTATAAGTTTGTATTTCCTCATGATTTACTCCGGTTCATTTACCTATGATAAAATGATATTAAAGATACATTATGTTGGTACTCAATTGAGTAAGGTACCAGGTTCCCGTCGCGACCCATCGGTTTGGGTTGTGACAAAAGTGGTATCAGAGCAGTTCTATCCTAGGGAGTCTACAAGCCGTGTCTAGTAGAGTCTTGTTTATGGGTGTGTCGTGCACCACACTTATAAGTAGGAGGCTACATGGAATTTAGGAATGTCACTCTTTCTTCTTACTCTAGATCGTGTGGTAGAACTTAATTGTAAGAATTCAAATTCCTAACTTCTATTTTATTCGTAATAAGACGATACCTACATCCACAAAGACAGTTGTTAAGAGACATGGCTATGGAAGAGTTGAGTCAGAGGAACTCGACTTTGCATCATGCTTATGATAAGTAAATGTGAGGTCTTCAGCAGATCATGTGCGTACCGAAGGGTGTAATCCTCTTGATAAGGAGTCTTGAGGAAAGAATTCCTATCCACCTTAATTATGAAAGATAATGAGAGATTCCGAAGATAAATACAAGTTTCAACAAGAAAAAGAAGCAAGATGAAGAAGGGTACGAGGCACCCAGTTAACGAAGATGATCAGTATTAAAGTTTCGATAGAAAAATATAAGCATTGTGAGTTACCCTCAATAATAACAGAGGTATGTATAAATTAGCCATGCCTATCTCAGTCATGCCCTATGGGAGCTAATGGATATGGTTTAAGAGAAAGACAAGATAGTAGGATCCGACTAGGGTTAGGGTAACCCAAATGATGAATGGATGGTTTGTGTTGGTTGACATTCTTGAAGGGATAAATATTACCTTGGTATAGCTCCTATCCCTAGTAGAGAAAGAATGTTAGGCAACCTGAAGAGCCAGTAGGTGGAGCAAGGGGAGCTAAAAGCAAAAGAATTTCTTGTTCAAGTTTTTGGAATAAAGTAATCGATATAAATGTAAGTAGAAAGTAAGAACAAAGTTAATGATGCATTATGAGTAAGATGTGATACATGGATGACAACAATAGATCAAAAAGATGACAGTATTACAGAATCTATAGTCAAGTAAAGGAAAAGACAAGAGGTGATAGGCCTTAAGACAACAAAAGAGTATAACAGGCCATACAGTCATGTCCTCATTTCGAGAAATAAGTTCGCAACTCTAACGCAATTACCAAAAGGAAAAGTTAGACCCAGAGTAATAAAACCAGTATAGATTGGTGAACGAGATAAACTAAACATGAATTAAGGACTGAATGATTGATAATAGTAGGCATCATGAGAATTTCATATTTTGTTCCGGCGATAATAGAATGGACAATAGAAGAAGATTCATGAGAAATTCAGAGAATGGTTATTTAGGAAGAGCCTAGTCATGACTAGATAAGAAGTTACAGACAAATTAGCAGATCATGCAAGATAAATGTAATAAACCCTAGCATGCAGAATTCATCCTCGCAGTAATGTCATTATAATACTTGAGATATATTCAAATAGGAGTCAGGGTAGTTAAAGGTGCAGTATGAGTTTTACAAGGATAAAAGAAAGTGTCACTAGGAAGTCAGTCAAAATATTAGTTCAGAAGTAACCCTACAAGCACAAGGACACGGAGGTAAGCAACTATGGATAATTAAAGGCAAGGAAGGACATCAAAAGGTCCGTAATAAGCTCGCAGCTTTACGAGAGTCAATGGTTCTCCCTAAGTACTACAACGAAAGACTAGCTGAAGAAATAATGAAGAAGGATTCAACCTAAGCACAACGACCTAAAGAGGAAATGATCGTGTAACAACAGTCTCACAATAACATTGCAAGCACACCAAAGCAAGGTGGCACCTACCGTGGCTAATGAACCGGAAGTAAAATTAAAAGTAATATTCGAGATCATATGAGTTGCACGAAAACTTTGGCATGTGTGGGCACTAAGATAAACTAAGTACGCACACAAAAGGGGGCAAAAGGACCAGGAAAAGCAATTGCCTACATTTGAAGAAAGCTGAAATGGAACGAAAGGAATTATTCGATTAATGATCAGCCGTAGAACACTCCGGTATAAGCTAAAGGAAGGAATTGGGTCCAGGTCATAGACAAAGGATTGAATCATTAGAATACTATATCATCGTTTTCCATAGCGTCCATAAAAGGCTAAAGTAATAACTAAATGCCATGAGCCACAGATCGGAAGATAGCTTGAGCCTACAAAGGCTAATCAGAAGAAAAAGGAAACTAAAGAACTACATCAACTAAGTAAATTAGGAGTCTGCTTATTGGACCTAGAAAGTTACAAACATCATGATTGAGAACATTGTAGAATCACTCTTAATATCATAGGTACAAGAGAAATAGTACAATAGCCATATTCTATAACGGCTCTACGATAGAGCTATTTAGAAGAGTACCAGTATGGATCTACCACCGAATTGTGTATACACCAGAGGTGTAAGTATTATAAGAGAGCTTCAAGTTTTAGATGTGATTATACCTATGTGAAAGGGAGGTCATGAAAGAAATAAAAGATATGATGTGAGACTTTAAGATAAGTAGGGGAAAGGTGGACAACGCACGAGATACTCAAATACAGAAGGTTGTGAATAGTCCTTACTTCGGATAGAAGGAAAGAAGTGCGGGGATTCAACATCTAGGAATAATAGCAGCACCGACAGTAGCATATCCTCTAGCTTATGGTCTAGGTATCGAGAATCCTGATTAAGAGAATAAAGAAGAGTTATAGACGATGTGATGTCTCGCTTGACATTGCAGAAAGACATAAGAAAATCTATAATGCAACCAAGTTGAAAGGTTGAAAGTAATATAAATAGATATGTGTAGGTCGCAAGCTATTGTATGGTGAAGCGACAAGGTTCTTGAAGACATGAGTAAGGATAAGAAAGGGCGAGTGAGAAGGTAACAAAAATGGATAAGTCCTTAGGATTAAGCCCATGAAAACAAGAAGAGCAGACGGTTTCTCTAAGTTATACTAAGCTCACTATAGCATGAATGAACTCAAAGGAGTATAAGACTAATAACATTTAGAACAAATGGAATGACGTAGAATGGGGGTGTGATTACGATAGATAAAGGATGACGTTTGGGCCTTCGATTGAGTAATAATCTGACGAAGAAAAGAAAGGGATCTCATGAATTGGACATGTGTAAAATACCCACGCAGGGTGAATCACATTGGGATACTGTGAGATATGGTTATGAAAGCATGGTATCGACCCAGGTGGATCAGTCTAAAAATTTCATATGCTCTCCGATGAAACGTGAACCTAGTGGAAGTGTTACATAAAATATTAAGTTATCAAGGGCAGATTATAGATCAAGGTTGAGGAGAATCAACAGTGGATGGATAAAAGTTATAAAGTATGAGATGATATTAGGCCGTCATTGTTTAATCAAAGAATTTGATCCTTTGACTAAAGCTATTTCCAGGATGAACACGGGTTACTAATAATCAAGGAAATAAAGAAAAATGAATAATAGACAATATTGCAGAAATATAGAAAAGAAAAGTAGATTGTATTCGAGAATCAGATGCCTTTACAAGTTGTATTCCCTCCCTTATATAGGAGATTCCTTGAAATAACGTAAAACTCTTGCTATGATTGCCCATTAATGACTAATTATGACATTAATGGGGCGTTACAAACGATAACGGTAATTGGGGTACGGTTAGATAACGTACGAGTAATCAATTGTGGGTTCTTAAATCTGCCCGTAGCTTTATCCAGATTCATTCTGACCGTGTCTCTTCCCTGTTTTGATCAGGTTGAGTTTCCCGTGGCTGATGAGCTCGAAGGTTTATTGAATCGTGCCTCTTTGTTCCGTGCCTCTTCAAAGAATCACATCCAGCTGTCGCTTCTTTGTCCACATAACTAGTTGAGTTGTCAAGAGTTGGCTTACGTGTGAAACTTTTTTCCAATACAGATAGCCCCCCCACTTACCATATATTTATCGATTAATATTTGGTAAGTGGATACTCATTTATGGCGGGAATATTTTGCCGCCGCTTTACCTCGAAACATTGTATCCTTCTCTGAACCATAGACGATGTTTGTCACTTCTATTTAATGAACCTATCATGTGTACTTCTTGGATTGGTTCTGCATTTACTCGGCACCTTTTAAGGATTTTTGCAGCTGTGTCAGTCCAGAAGTGACACCTTCAATTATGACTTTTCATCATTATTTTTCTTTTTTTCCATGTTTGACGGTTGTCCTCAAGTATAAATACCTTTCTTCTTTTCTTTGATTCCACAAAACACTTTCTAACTTTGTTTTTTGTAAAGAACTTTCTTCTTGCCTTTGTAAATATGTCTTCTTCAAATCAACCTCTGGGAGTAATAGATATTGAAAACTTAACGCCATCTTCTGTTCCGACTAGGAGTTCGAAGGGTGGTAGACTTAGGAGCCTAGGATCCACTTCTTCGAGAGGCTCCTCTTCTTCTCAGATAGTTCCCTCTCCTTTCGCTAGGTCTCTAGTTTCTCCGAGGTTTAGGGACTCGGTCTTTGTCTAGAGATAGAGGTGAACGCCTTCGTGAACCTGGAGTTGATGAAATTGTTCGTGTTGAGTTTGTCTTTGCCAGAGATAATCATGTTATTGTAGACCAATCTTCTTCCCTTGAGAGTGTCGAAAGGTATCCAACCCTTATAACTGAGGGTCAGATTTCCCTTGTTCTTAGGGAGTGTTTATGGAGGCCTGATTTCCCTGTCTACATTCCGAATAGTAATCAAAGAATAACGTCTTCCAAGGGGGGATATTCATTTGTTTATACATACCCTTTTACTCTAGGGTTTAGACTTTCCATTGACCCAGTCATAATTGAATTCTGCCATTTTTTAAATATCTACTTAGAACAAGTTGATCCGCTTGTGTGGCGAGTTATCGCATGTCTTAGGAGTTTAGTTTCTTTATCCTCAGTTCCTTTTAATTTCAACCATCTTATTCATATCTACTCTCCTACCTTGTTTCGTGAAGGGGTTTTTACTCTGACTTCTAGGAGCAAAAGAGTGCTGGTAACCCCTGGAGATGATAAGGATAGGGGTTGGTACCTCCGGTATGTTGCTGTACCTACTGTTGGTTTAGTGGGTGAAGAAAATCTTTCGTTCCTTGAGAAGTGGAATCGTGCACGTGAGTATGCTTTAGCTCATATCTATTTACTTTCCTCGTTCTGACTTGAGATGTTTTACTAACACCGTATCTGTTTCTTCTTCTCTCAGCAATCATGGATACTGTTGAGAATGTCTCCGGTATCCGTGATAGGGTAGAAACATTGTTGTCCGTTGCTCCTTTAGAAGAGATATCTTGGAAGTACTTCGCTAGGAGGTATGGTTGGCATGAAAAGACCCACGGTAAGTGAAGCTTTTGTTCTTGCTTATTTCCTTACTCGAGTCTCTTCTTTCTTTGTCGCTTAACTTTTTCCCTTTTGATAGGGTTCTCTGCTCGTGGGGTGTCTGCTTCATCTATCCCGAAGATGTCTTTGGCTCAGGCCCAAGAGATTATTGTTGGTTCATTGGTGAGTCTCGTTCCGTAAAAGAAGAAGAAGAAGGTGCTTTAGTACACAGGCCACGGAGAAGGCGGGTGGTTTCAGATGATGAGTTTACACCCATGACCTTGCCTTCCGTGTCCTTGGTTGAGCCCTCTACCCTTGAAGATGTTTCACATTCCCCCATTCATAAGTCTGTGGATTACCTGTTCCATGAAGGTTTGACCTTGCTCCTGATGATGTCTCTTTGGCTGCTGTCTTTCCTGCTTCTTTAAGAGAAGTTGTCTCATCTGCTCCTTTGGCTATTACGGCTTCTACTGTTTCTTTGCCCGTGGCTTCCTCAACTCTTCAACCCTCCGTGCCTGCTGCTTTGCCTGTGGCTTCTCCAGCTCCTCAACCCTCCGTGCCTGCTGCTACTTTATCTTTGCCTTCTTCCATGCCTTCCGCTAGGGAAGTAGGGTCTTCCAGCAGAGAGATGCAGCATGTGGTAATAGTGGTTCTAGCTGAGGGGAATATTTTCAAGAAAATGGGTGAGCCCGAAGTGTGGCTCAAGCCTTTGATAGGTCCCACTAAGAAATCCAAGCTAGCCAGCCATAATGCTCTTACATGGGCTAATGAAGTTGTGCATACCTCTTTAAAGGTATGATGCATGTTATCCTCTTTCATTTTCGTATATAAAATTTATCATATCTGATTGGTTTATTTCTTGTAGATTAATCTTATAGGAATGGAGCTTATGAAGAGGATCTCAAATACGGATCAGGAGATAATAGAGTTGCAGGCCGATGCTGATAATTGGAAAGCGCAGTATGATAGCCTAAGGATTGACATGGATGCTTTAGAAGAGGAACGGAGTAGCTTGAAGCGGCAGATGAGGCTCATGGCGGCAGAACTGGCAGTAGAGAAGGCTTCTTCCAGTCAGGCTGATAAAGACAAGAGTGTTCTGGAGTCCTCATTTGCTGAGCAGCTGTCCCGCACCTCAGGGGAGATTAGAGACTTGAAAAACTTGTTGGGACAGAAGGAGGAATACTCAGGCAAGCTCGTGCAATCACTCAGTCGTACTCAAGAGGACCTTCGTAAGGCTTTAGATAAAGTTCAAATTCTGGAGGAGTCGATTGTACCGTTAAGGGCCGCCCATGAAGCTACTGAAGCGGAGAATGACGGATTGAGAGCTGAGTTTCAAGTATGGGCAAGGGATTTTGATGATCTTGAAGAGGTGGCTGTTGTTGATGTGAGCAGGGCGTATATGAATTCTCGCCTTGACACATTGACGGAAATGAGTCGAGAGGGTTTCGACCTTAGTGCTGAAATAACTAAAATTAAGAAAGCCATGGAGAAGGCTCAACAAGGTCATAACCTCTCTTCACCTGATGGTGAGACTCCAGCTGCTCGTGCCTCTTCATCCCTAGTTGCTCCAGCTCCTTCTTCCAGTGAAGTTAACTCCCCTCTTGAAGAAGTTTAGTTGGTTCACCCTTTTTTTTATTTTTTATCTTTGTCTCAATTGGTGGTTACCCCCAGTCCCATCGGGGGTAAATTTGGATTTCTTTAAAGTCCCCAAATGACAACTTAGGGGCATCTCAATATATAAAAATTCTATACGGATAAGTATAAGTTAATACTTAGTTTTTTCTTAGCCGTTTTAATATATTAATGCTAGTATGAATTTTGTTGAGTTTCTGTTTCACTCTTTAAGTCTTTTGCATGCTTCATTTTTCGAGGTTTTAGTTTTACCTCTGAGTTTTGCATATAGAATGCTTTATATTACTCATACCTTTTCGTAATAGTCACGGTGTTATATTAAATGTATGCCTTTTTGTAGTAGGCATAATTTATGGAAGAGGGCCCTTTATGATTGACATGAAGAAGATGTCTCAACTTCATGATAATGCAATAGAGTGACAGGAATTTTACACATGTTTAAGAATGTTTCCAAGGAAAGTTTTTTTTTGAACTTCCATGACATTTTACATGTGTTTGATTATCGTCTAAAACTCATGTTGCAACTGTTTTTGTTTAACAGATTTGATATACCCTTGTATTTCGTAACTGTTTTCATAGGTAACAATTTTTCGATATTAATACAAGGGAACAACTTTTTTTCACTAGTAACAATTTTTCTAAAGATTGGGGTTTCTACCCACAACTGTTTTTGTTGGAAACAGTTTTCTAATAAGTACGAGGGAAATGTTTTCTTATTCTTAACTGTATTATTTGATAACAGTTTTCTGAACAAATACAAGGATTTAGATCTTTCATCCATAACTGTTTTATTTGATAACAGTTTTTGAATGAGTACACTGATGATTACCCCTAACTATTTTTGTTACAACAGCTTTGAATAAGTATAAAGATGTACATTTTTTCCTCGTGACTAATATTTTGCCTTTCAACCTGAACATGTTCTAAGGTTTTGGTTTTTTGCATTAGGCTTTGTATTTGGATGACTCTTTTGATCTCTTTCGATTCTACTCGTATCACTTGTCTCGTTGGGTAGATGGGTCTTCAGGCTTGAGATTTTGACTTTCTGATAGTCTTTTTTGCTTCGTCTTAGCCTTCCATACTATATAGTCCCCTAAGTGTTTGATCTTTGAAGAATGAGATCTCGAGCACTTGATTATTCCTTCCTTGTGGTCCTTTTCCTGAAAAGGAAAAACATTCCGGACTCGAAGGTATATAGTTTTTAGGTGATGACTGCTTAACCCTTTAAAACATCCATCAGAAAGTGTAACCTTAGACTAGGAATTGTGTTATTTCCTCGCGTCTTTGCGGGTTTAATATCATCATCTGGTGATGGGTTAGCTTTATGCCTATCATCTAAAAAAGTTAGTAAAATTTTTAAATGTTCAAAATAAAATTGAACGTGTGATACCTGACTAGGGGTATTTCTTTACCTTAGAAGTAATACTTCTTTAGGTGGATGGCGTTCCATCTTGTTAGTAGTACTCTTCCGTCCATAGCTTCCAACTCATAGGCGCCCTTCCCAGCTATGCCTCGGATTTTGTAGGGTCCTTCCCAATTTAGATTTAGCTTTCCTGCGCCTGCTTCTTTCGTTGATTGAAAGACTTGTTTGAGGACGAAGTCCCCAATCTTGAAGTTCCTGAGATGAGCTTTACGGTTGTAATAACACTCTATGACTTGTTTTTGAGCTGCCATCCGTATCAGTGTTGCTTCTCTCCGTGATTCGAGCAGGTCCACATTGGTCCTCAATTCGTTGTCCTTTGCGCCCTCCATGGCTATTGAGAACCTTACGCTTGGTTTGCTAATCTCCACAGGTATTAAGGCTTCTGATCCATAGACAAGTGCGAACGGGGTTTCTCCCGTGGCTGTTTTTAAAGTTGTTCTGTATGCCCATAATACCGCTGGTAACTCATTAGACCAGTTTCCTTTGGCTTTATCCAGCCGCTTCTTGAGATTCTTGATGATGACCTTATTTGTTGACTCAGCTTGACCATTAGCCACAGGGTGGTATGGTGTTGAAGTGATTCGTTTGATTTTCCAGCTTTCGAAGAATTATGTGATTTGCGAGCCTATGAATTGTGGGCCATTATTGCACACGATATCCTTTGATATTCCAAAACGGCATATTATGTTTCGCCATAAGAAGCTTTTAACTTCCTTTTCTTGAACTTGTTTGAACGCTTCTGCCTCTACCAATTTTGTAAAATAGTCGACTAGCATGAGCAAAAACCGTACCTATCCTTTAGCTGTGGGAAGAGGTCCCACTATGTCCATACCCCATTTCATGAAAGGCCATGGGGATATTATTGGATGCAATAATTCTGCTAGTTGATGCATGTTATTGGAAAACCTTTGGCACCTGTCGCATTTGGATACGAAGTTCTCGGCTTCTTCTTCCATCTTAGGCCAATAGCATCCAACTTTGATTAGGGTTTTCACTAAGGATCTCGCACCTGAGTGATTTCCACAGTGTTCTCCGTGGACTTCTTTCATCACAAATTCCATTTGGTTAGGTCCGAGGCATTTAGCTAGGGTTCCTCCGAAAATCTTGTGATAAAGCGAGTTGCGAATAAGGCAGTACCGTGCAGCTTTGCGGCGAAGTGCTTGAGCTGCTTTCCTGTCTTCACGTACGGTTCCATTCTGCAAAAAAATTAAGAATTTCGTTTCTCGAATCCCAGGTTAAGTTGTTGAAAGTTACCTCATTCCTATCCTGGTCGATCATTGAATGAAATAATTGGACGACAATTGCATTGTCTTTATTTGTTACTTCCGTGACTGATGCGAGGTTAGCTAATGCATCTGCTTCTGCATTTTCCTCTCTAGGTATTTGCATTATCTTCCATGTTTTGAATTGTCTCACGAGCTCTCATGCTTTTTCAAGATACTGTTGAATTCGAGTCTCTCAAGCAATGTAAGTCCCTTGTATCTGATTTACTACCAGTTGGGAGTCGTTGTTGATCACAATTTGCTCGATTGAGAGCTCCCGTGCGAGTTCAAGACCTTAATAACAACTTCATACTCTGCTTCAATGTTATTTATAGGATAACACTTGATAGCTTGCCGTGCCTTTTCACCCGTGGGTGATATTAAGACTATGCCTAAGCCGGCACCTTTTATNGGTGATTGGGTGGCATTGAAAATATGGTCGTAATTTTCTAGATGCCATTATTAAAGCTAAGGCTAACTTTTCCATATGTGGATATCTAGTCTCAGCATCTAGCAAAGTTTTACTTACATAATATATAGGTGATTGCTTACCTTTTTCTTCTCTTACCAGTACTACACTTACATCAATTTCTGAAACAGCAAGGTAGATTTACAATCTTTCCCCTTCCTTTTCCTTTGAAAGCAGCGATGTTTTCGATAGATAAATCTTCAGATTCTTGAGGGCTTGCTGACATTTTTCAGTCCATTCGAACTGATTCTGCTTTTTTAGAACTGAGAAGAATTTAAAACTTTTTTCAAAAGACTTAGAAATAAATCTTCCCAAAGCTGCTATTCTCCCTGTTAGTCTTTGAACTTCCTTTTTATTTGTTGAAATATCAGGTATTTCTTCTATAGCTTTAATTTGAGCGGGATTTACCTCTATTCCTCTGTTTGATACAAGGAAACCCAAAAATTTACCTGATTGCACTCCAAAAGTGCATTTTTCTGTATTTAGCTTCATATTATACATGCGTAAAATATCAAAAGTAGTAGAGATATGCTCGAAATGGTCTTTTGCTTGTGTTAATTTTACCAACATATCATCAATATAGACTTCCATCATCTTTACAAGATGTTCTTGGAACATTTTAGTCACTAACCTGCCAAAATGCATAACTTTATAATAGTAAGTCCCCCTGTTTGTAACGAAGAAAGTTTTTTCCTCATATGAGAAATCCATTTTAATCTGATTATAACCAGAATATGCATCTAAAAAGCTCAATAATTCATAACCTGCTGTGGCATCAATCATTTGATATATATGTGGTAATGGGAATGAATCATTGGGGCATGCTTTATTTAAGTCGGTATAATCTACGCATACTCTTCATTTTCTATTCTTTTTAGGTACTACCACAGTGTTTGCTAGCCAGTTAGGGTACGTTACCTCTCGTATCGAACCAATGTTTAAGAGTTTCTATACGTCTTCGTCGATCACTTGGTTCTTGAATGGTCCTTGCTTTCTTTTCTTCTCTTCGACCGGGGCCCATCCTCGTGCCTATATACACTTTCTGCTCAGGCTTTTGTTCAGAGAATGGAACAACTTCGAGCTCTTCCGTAGTTGTTTTGATGTACTAGTCTTCCTCCGGTTCATGAATGACGTCCGGTTTGGAATCTGCATCCGTGTGGTCTAATGCACCTTCCGTGGTAACTTGATTCACCTTCTCGTAAGTATTTTCTTTCGTACCTGTTTCAACACTAATACCTTCCGTACCTATTTGGGTAGTAATTTCTTCCATGCCTGTTTGGGCGGTGTTACCCGCTTGGGAGATTCCCTTATCTCGTGATTCTTCCACCTCTATTTTCTTGTTGTAGTGTACCACCGAGTTTATATTTCTTGCGGTTTGCTGATCGCCTCTAATTTGCTGAATCCCCCATTCAGAGGGGAATATAATTACCTGATGCAAGGTGGAGGGTATTGCTTTCATGTCGTGGATCCATGGACTTCCCACGATTACGTTATAAGCCATGCCAGTATCGATGACTTGGAACCTGGTACTTTTGATCACCCCCTCAGCATAAGTGCTAAGCTCAATTTCTCTTTTTGTTATAATGGTAGAGTTATCAAACCCTGATATGGCCGTGCCCTTGGGATTACTTGATTCCCCAATAGCATTTCTTCCACGACTCTTAGAAAAATGATATTGACTGAACTTCTTGGATCAATCAACACTCTGTTTACGTTAGTGTCATGAATAAGTAAAGATATTACCATAGCATCGTTGTGAGGAAGCATTAATCCACCGATATCTACATCATAGAAGCTTATATCGTCCTCTTCCATATTTTCACGAACCCATTTTCCATGTGTAATTGTGAACTTTGTGGTTTTTTTGCAGACTACTTCGTTTACATTTTCACCTCCGTGTATCACGTTGACGGTTCGTTTTGGAGAAGGAGGCTTTGGGGGTTCCTTCCTGTTCCTCATATATGCCTGTTTACCTTTATCACTAAACAATTCTGTTAAATAGCCCTGTTTCAATAAATTTTCTACTTCTCCTTGTAAAAATCTGCAATCCGCAGTCTTGTGCCCATATCATTATGGAATTCACACCAATGATCTGGGTTCCTTATATTTGGATTTGATCGCATCTCTTTGGGCCACTTAACCTTGTCTCCCATGTTCCTCAATATTGAGACAAGTTCAGTAGTACTTACATTAAAGGTATGATCCCCAATCCAGGTATTACCTCTAGGTCATTCATCGTCATCTTTTCTGGATCTAGATGAGGATGAGATTACGTCTCTTCCTGGTGGTCTATAGTTTGACCTAGTGTTTTCGAACCTGGGACAAATATCACGTCCCGAGGCTCCTTGGTAAGGATCGTACCTGTTTTTACCTGATCTTCTGTCTGATTCAGGACGTTTGGATCTCGAATGATCTTCACATCTTGAACGAGCAATGATATCTTCCTCTATTCTGAGTTTAGTACTATACCTGTTATATACATCGTTCCATGTTGTAGAGGGGAATTGTCTTGGACTTTACTTAAGTCGTCTCGTGGCTTCTGAGCTCTTATCGTTTAGGTTTCTTGCAAATTCCATGGCTGCCCAATTATCAAGAACCCTGGGTAATTGCATTCTTTCTCGTTGAAACCCATCTACAAACTCACGGAGTAGTTCCGTGTCTCCTTGTTTTATTTTGAATATGTCTTCCATTCTTTTCTCAACTTTTTGTGCACCAGAGTGTGCTTTTATAAATGAATCTGCAAGCTCAGCAAAATGGTCAATAGAATTTTCAGGGAGAAGAGAATACCAGGTTAGGGCCCCTTTGGTAAGTGTTTCCCTAAATGTTTTGACAAGGACTGTTCAATCTCTTGTTTTGTTAAGTCGTTGCCTTTTACTCCAGTAGTGAAAGCAATCACATGATCACGTGGGTCAGTTGTTCAATCATGTTTGGGAACGTCAGGCATTTTAAACTTCTTGGGTATAGGCAAAGGTGCCGCACTTGGCTTTCACGGTTGTTGAAAATACCTATCAACATCAATGCCTTTGATAATAGGCGGTATTCCAGGAATTTGTTCGATGCGATCATTCTGCTATTTCATCTGTTATGTATGGTTAGTAGTAAATTTTGTAATTCTGAGTTATTAGATATACGTGGTCTCGCTTCGAGAGATTCATTAGGAGTATCTCCCCTTTCTGAGTTTGCCAACCCAGATTGAGGATTTTCCATGGTGATGGTATTATTGGGGGGTGGTGTTGGTGGTGCAGGTAACGCTGCCGGTAATCCCCTCGCAAATTCTTGCAAATATTGGCTCACATAATCTGCAATCATTTGCTTTACTCGATCTTGTTCCACCGTTTGATCATTATCACCATTGTTGTTATTGGATCTTTCTGAGGATTGTTCCTTTGAACCACGTGGGATTCCCGAAGGCGATGGAACTGGGTTCCATTCCTTTGTTGGTTGTTGTCGTTAGAGTTCGACATAGTTCAGAGGATATTACTTGAAAAGCAAACAAAGACTATCAGATTCCCGGTAACGAACCAATTTGTTTAACCAAAGAATTAGATCCTTTGACTAAAGCTATTTCTAGGATGAACACGGGTTACTGATTATCAAGGAAATAGAGAAAAATGAATAATAGACAATATTGCAGAAATATAGAAAAGCAAAGTAGATTGTATTCGAGAATCAGATGCCTTTACAAGCTGTATTCCCTCCCTTATATAGGAGATTCCTTGAAATAACGTAAAACTCTTGCTATGATTGCCCATTAATGACTAATTATAACATTAATGGGGCATTACAAAGGATAACGGTAATTGGGGTACGGTTACATAACGTACGAGTAATCAATTGTGGGTTCTTGGATCTGCCCATAACTTTGTCCAGATTCATTCTGAATGTTTCTCTTCCCTGTTTTGATCAGGTTGAGTTTCCCGTGGCTGATGAACTCGAGGGTTTATTGAATCGTTCCTCTTTGTTCCGTACCTCTTCAAAGAATCACATCCAGCTGTCGCGTTCTCCTATGTCCACATAACTGGCTGAGTTGTCAAGAGTTGGCTTATGTGTGAAACTCTTTTTTACCAATACATTCATTTTTAAGATGAACAATACTGTGGAAGCATTAAAGGACATAGACTTATACATATTGGATAAGCAATAAAAGTAACCTAGAATTTGGTAGCAGACCTCAGTAACGAGAAATCGAGGTAAGAATTATGGTATAGTATGACCTACTTAGATGCAGTAAAATCATGCGGATGGATAACCAGGTCTATGAAATAAGATATAGCAATATTCGTAAGTTCGAAAATATACCGAGCGAAAAACTTTAGTAATGGATAAACATCGGAGGAAAAAGGAAAGAAGAGGCGCATAAGTGCACTTATAAGGTCAGAATCATACATGTTGCATGATAGAAGGTAGCAAACAATTACGAGATTGGAAGGATTCCAACCATAAGTCATGAAAATTATAAGTGCAACAGTCAACATTCGAGGACGAATGTATTTAAGGGAGGAGGATGTTACATCTCGCGTTTTCGTACGTTAAAGTTTCGTCTTCAGTTAATTGACGTAGACTCGGGGGGCGAGATTATCTTGAGGTTAACGTATCTACGCTATTTATAACAAGCGATAAGTAAGTGTCATGAGGGATAAAGGGTACCCGAATTAAAGAAAATGAGTTTCGTTGAAGGTTGCCGACTTGGGATAAAATACGGGTCGAGCGATAATACCCGATAGTTATGGACTAGTACCACACAACGTATCATATGACCGTGATAATATGATGTATAAAGTATATTAAAAATAAGTAAAATTTTAAGTAATTTAAGACAATATTTAATTATGCGGGTAATTGATTAATTATCGGGTTGTGAGATATTACCTAATTAATAAATAAACTATAAGATAAGGCAACCAAAAACATGACAGCCACCTAAAGAAATGACTAAGAGTCATTCTTATTAGGTGTCGTGTAGATACACTTCACTACGTTTAAAAATCTTTCAACATCCAAAACCTTGCATTATTATAATCAAGGTAAGACATTTCAACAAGTTTTATTTTGAACACTAAAATCATTCTCCAAAAACCTTCAACCAGTTTCATTTCAGAACATTACAATTACATGTTTCATTTCAAAACATTACAATCAGAAGTGAAACGTAGCAAGGTTCTTCTTCCAAGAAATATTATACGAATTTTTCCCCACTCTAGGTATGTTAAGGCTATCACTTCTTTATTTTTGGCATGATCCAAATAATACCAATGAAACGAGCAAAATACGCAACTTTCATAAAATGACTCTATTCATAGAAATACTAGAGGTGTCTATGTTTAACCAAAGAATTAGACCCTTTGACTAAAGCTTATTTTTAAGATGAATACAGGTTAGTGATAATCAATAATGTGAAAAATGAAGAATAGACAATATTGCAGAAATAAAAGATTGACGTTGATTGTATTCGAGAACCAAATGCTTTTACAAGTTGTATTCCCCTCCCTTATATAGGAGATTCTTACAACGTACAACTCTTGCTATGGTTACTCATTGATGACTAATTATGACATTAATGAGGCGTTACAAAGGATAACGGTAATGGGGATTCAGTTACATAACGTTTGAGTAATCAATTGTAGGTCCCTGAATCAGCTCGTAGCTTTGTCTAGATTTATTCTGACCGTGACTTTCTCCCGTTTTGATCAAGTTGAGTTTCCCGTGGCTGATAAGTTCATGGGTTTACTGAACCGTGCCTCTTTGTACCGTATCTCTTCAAGGAGTCACGTCCAGCTGTTTCGTTTTCCTGTGTCCACGTGACTGGCTGAGTTGTCAAAAGCTGGCTTACGTGTGAAACTCTTTTTTACCAATACAGATAGTCCCCTCACTTACCATATATTTAGTGATTAATATTTTGTAAGTGGATATTCATTTATGGCGGGAATATTTTGCCGCTGCTTTTCCTCGAATCATTATATCCTTCTCTGCACCATAGGCGTCTTTTGTCACTTCCATTTAATGCTCATACCACGTGTCTTTTCGGATTGGTTCTGCATTTACTCAGCACCTTTTAGGGCTTTTTGCGGTTGTGCCAATCCCGAAGTGACATCTTCAATTATTACTTTTCATCATTATTTTCCCTTTTCTTCATGTTTGACGGTTGTCTTCAAGTATAAATACATGTTTTCTTTTCTTTGCTTCCACGAAACACTTTTCTAACTTTTTCTTTTGTAAAGAGTTTTCTTCTTTGCCTTTGTAAACATGTCTTCTTCAAACCAACCTCAAAGAGTAATAGATATTGAAAGTTTAGATCCTTCTTCTGCTCTGACTAGGAGTCAGAGGGGTGGTAGACTTAGAAGTCTAGGATCCACTCCTTCGAGGGGCTCTTCTTCTTCTCATATAGTTCCTCCTCATTCTACTAGATCTCCAGTTTCTCCGAGATTTAAGGTTTCTCGGTCTTTGTCTAGAGGTAGAGGCGAACACCTTCGTGAACCTAGAGTCGATGAAATTGTCCCTGTTGAGTTTGTTTTTGCTAGGGATAGTCAAGTTCTTGTAGATCAATCTTCTTCTCTTGATAGTGTAGAAAGATATCCAACCCTTATAACTGAGGGTCAGATTTCCCTTGTTCGTAGGGAATGCTTTTGGAAATCAGACTTTCCTGTCTATATTCCGAATAGTAATCAAAGAATAACGTCTTACAAGATGGGATATTCTTTTGTTTATACGTATCCTTTCACTTTAGGGTTTAGACCCCCCATTGACCCAGTTATAATTGAGTTTTGCCGTTTTTTCAATATCTTCTTAGGACAAGTTGGCCCGCGTGTGTGGAGAGTTGTCGCATGCCTTAGGAGTTTGGCTTCTTTAGCCTCGGTTCCTTTTACCTTCAACCATCTTATTCACCTCTACTCTCCTACCTTATTTCGTGAAGGGGTTCTTACTCTGACTTCTAGAAGCAAAAGAGTGTTGGTAACCCCTAGAGACGATAAGGATAGGGGCTGGTACCTCCGGTTTATTGCTATACCCACTGCTGGTTTAGTGGGTGAAGAGAATCTTCCCTTCCCTGAGAAGTGGAATCGCGCACGTGAGTATACTTTAGCTCACATTTAATTCTTCTTGTTTTGACTTGAGATATTTTATTTAACACCGTATCTGTTTTTTTTCTCTGACCAATCATGAATAGTGTTGAGAATGTCTCCGGTATTTGTGATTGAGAAAGAAAAGCTAGCTAGCCACGGTGCTCTTACATGAGCCAATGAGGTCGTGCATACCTCTTTGAAACTATGGTGTAAGTTACCCTCTTTCACTCTCGTATATGAAATTTACCATATCTGACTGGTTTATTTCTTGTAGATTAACCTTATAGGCATGTAGCTTATGAAGAGGATTTCAAACACAGACCAAGAGACAAGAGAGTTGTAGGCAGAAGTTGATAATTGGAAAGCACAGTAGATAGCCTAAGGATTGACATGGATGCTTTAGAAGAGGAAATGAGTACCTTGAAGCGGCAGATGAGACTTATGGCAGCAGAACTAGAAGTGGAGCAGGCTTCTTGCAGTCAAGCTGATAAAGATAAGAGTGTTCTGGAGTCTTCGTTCGTGGAGCAGCTGTCCCGTGCCTCAGAGGAGATTAGAGACTTGAAGAACTTTCTGGGGCAGAAGGGAGAATACTCAGGCGAGCTTGTGCAATCACTCACTCGTACTCAAGAAGATCTTCGTAGGGATTTAGACAAAGCTCAAACTTTAGAGGAGTCGATTGTTCCATTAAGGGCCGCTCATGAAGATGCGGAGGCGGAGAAGGACGAATTGAGAGCTGAGCTTCAAGTGTGGGAAAAAGATTATGAAAATTTGGAAGAGGTCGCTGCTGTCGATGTGAGCTCGGCGTATATGAATTCTCACCTTGACACATTGATGAAAATGAGTGAAGAGGGTTTTGACCTTAGTGCTGAAATAGCCAAAACTAAGGAAGCCATGGAGAAGGCTCAACAGGGTCATAACATCCCTTCACCTGATGGTGAGATTCCAGCCGCTCATGCCTATTCATCCACAGTTGCTCCCGCTCCTTCTGCCACTGAAGTCAACCCCTCTCTTGAAAGATCTAGTTGGTTTATCCCTTTTTTTTTTCTTTGTATCAATTGGTGATTACCCTCAGTCCCATCGGGGGTAAATTTGGATTTCCTTTAAGTTCCCAAATGACAACTTAGGGGCACAACAATGTAAATATAAAAATTTATACGGCTAAGTATAAGTTAATATTTAGTTTTAGCCGTTTTAATATATAAATGTTAGTTCGACTTTTGTTCAGTTTCAGTTTCACTCTTTAAGTCTTTTGTATGCTTTATTTTTCGAGGTTTTAGTTTTACCTTCGAGTTTTTCATGTGGAATGGTTTAGACTACTCGTACCTTTTTTATAATAGGCACGGTGTCATATTAAATGTGTGCCTTTTTGTAATAGGCATAGTTTATGGAAGAGGGACCTTAATAATTGACATGAAGAAGATGTCTTAACTTCATGATAATGCAATACAGTGATANCCCTTTATAATTGACATGAAGAAGACGTCTCAACTTCATGATAATGCAATACAGTGATAGGAATTTTACACATGTTTAAGAATGTTTCCAAGGAAAATTTTTTGTTTGAAGTTCCATGACATTTTACATGTGTTTGGTTATCGTCTAAAACTCACCCTTGCAATTATTTTTTGTTTATTAGACTTGTTATAATCTTGTATTTCGTAACTGTTTTTCATAGGTAACAGTTTTTCGATATTAATACAAGGAAATAACTATTTTTTACTAGTAATAGTTTTTATAAAGATTGGGGCTTTTACCTGCAACTGTTTTGGAAACAGTTTTCTAATAAGTACGAGGGAAATGTTTTCTTATTCGTAATTGTTTTTATTTTATAACAGTTTTTGTAACAAATACAAGGATTTAGATCTTTCATCCATAACTGTTTTATTCGAGAACAGTTTTTTGAATGAGTATACTGATGATGATCTTTTACCCCTAACTGTTTTTGTTACAACAGTTTTGAAAAGATGTACATTTCTTTCTCGTGACTAACATTTTGCCTTTCAACCTGAATATGTTCGAAGGTTTTTGCTTTTTGCATTAGGCTTTGTATTTGGATGGCTCTTTTGATTTCTTTCGATTCTGCTTGTGTCAATTGTCTCGTTGGGTAGATGGGTCTTCAGGCTCGAGCTTTTGACTTTTTGATAGTCTTCTTTGCTTCGTCTTAGCCTTCCATACTGTATAGTCCCCCAAGTGTTTGAGCTTTGAAGAATGAAATCTCGAGCACTTGATTATTCCTTCCTTGTGGTCCTTTTCCTGAAAAGGAAAAACATTCCGGACTCGAAGGTATATAGTTTTTAGATGATGACTGCTTAACCCTTTTAAAACGTCCATCAGAAAGTGTAACCCTAGACCGGGAATTGTGTTATTTCCTCGTGTCTTTGCAGGTCTAATATCATCATCTGGTGATGGGTTAGCTTTATGCCTATCATGTAAAAAAGTTATTAAAATTTTTACTAACTTTGGTATTCCAAAGTAGCATATTATGTTTCGCCATAAGAAGCTTTTAACTTCCTTTTCTCACACCTGTTTGAACGTGTTTGCCTCTACCCATTTTGTAAAATAGTCGGTTAGTACGAGTAAGAACCGTACCTGTCCTTTAGCTGTGGGAAAAGGTCCTACTATGTCCATACCCCATTTCATGAAAGGCCATGGGGATATTATTGGATGTAATAATTCTGCTAGTGGATGCATATTATTGGCAAACCTTTGGCATCTGTCACATTTGGATACAAAATTCTCACCTTCTTCTTCCATCTTAGGCCAATAGTATCCGGCTCTGATTAGTGTTTTCACTAAGGATCTCGCCCCTGAGTAATTTCCACAATGTCCTTCGTGCTTCTTTCATAATAAATTCTATTTGGTTAGGTCCAACGCATTTAGCTAGGGGTCCTTCGAACATNGAATAAGGCAGTACCGTGCAGCTTTGCGGCGTAGTGCTTGAGCCGCTTTCCTGTCTTCAGGTACGGTGCCATTCTGCAAAAAATTAAGAATTTCATTTCTCCAGTCCCAGGTTAGGTTGTTGAAAGTTACCTCATTCCTATCCTGGTCTATTATTGAATGAAATAGTGACAATTGTATTGTCTTTGTTCATTACTTCCATGACTGCTGCGAGGTTAGCTAGTGCATCTGCTTCTACATTTTCCTCTCTAGGTATTTGCACTACCTTCCATGTTTTGAATTGTCTCACGAGCTCTCGTGCTTTTTCAAGATACTGTTTCATCCTAGTCTCTCGAGCGATGTAAGTCCCCTGTATCTGATTTACTACCAGTTGGGAGTCGCTGTTGATCATAATTTTCTCGATTAAGAGCTCCCGTGTGAGTTCAAGCCCTGCAATAACAACTTCGTACTTTGCTTCATTGTTAGTGATAGGATAACACTTTATAGCTTGTCGTGTCTTTTCACCCGTGGGTGATATCAAGACTATGCCTAAGCCGACGCCTTTTATATTTGAAGAAGCATCGGTGAACAAGGTCCATAGGCCTGTATTAACACCGTTACAGAGTTGTAACTCTTTTTCTACTTAAGATACAATGTTATTACTAAAGTCAGCAACAAAATCAATTAGTATTTGAGACTTAATTGCAGTCCTAGGCTGATAGATTATTTCATGCTCACTTANCGGTGATTGGGTGGCATTGAAAATAGGGTCGTAATTTTCTAGATGCCATTATTAAAGCTAAGGCTAACTTTTCCAGATATGGATATCTAGTCTCAGCATCTAGCTAAGTTTTACTTACATAATAGATTGGTGATTGTTTACTTTTTTTTTCTCTTACAAATACTGTACTTACAAATATTTCTGTGACAACCATGTAGATGTACAATCTTTTCCCTTCTTTTGGCTTTGAAAGCAGTGGTGGTTTCGATAGATAAATCTTCATGTTCTTGAGGGCTTGACAACATTCTTCAGTCCATTCGAACTAGTTTTGCTTTTTGAGAACTGAGAAGAATTTAAAACTTTTTTCAGAAGATCTAGAAATAACCTACCCAAAGCTGCTATTCTCACTGTCAGTCTTTGAACTTCCTTTTTATTTGTTAAGACATCAGGTATTTCCTCTATGGCTTTAATTTGAGCGGGATTTACCTCTATTCCTCTGTTTGATACAAGGAAACCCAAAAATTTGCCTGATTGCACTCCAAAAGCGCATTTCTCTGGATTTAACTTCATATTATACTGCGTAAAATATCAAAAGCAGTAGAGAGGTGCTGGAAATGGTCTTGTGCTTGTGTTGATTTAACCAACATGTCATCAATGTAAACCTCCATTGTTTTGCTCAGATGTTTTTGCAACTTCTGGGTCACTAACCTTTGATAGGTGGCTCCAGCGTTTTTTAGGCCAAAAGGCATGACTTTATAACAATAAGTCCCCATGTTCGTGATAATGGAGGTTTTTTCCTCGTCTGAAGGATCCATTTTAATCTGATTATAACCAGAATATGCATCTAGAAAGCTTAATAGTTCATGACCTGCGGTGGCATTAATCATTTGATCCATATGAGGCAATGGGAATGAATCTTTGGGGCATGCTTTGTTTAAGTCAGTATAATCTATGCATACTCTCCACTTGACATTCTTTTTAGGTACTACCACGGTGTTTGCTAACCAGTTAGGGCACGTTACCTCTCGTATCGAACCAATCTTCAAGAGTTTCTGTACCTATTCGTCAATCACTTGGTTCTTGAATGGTCCTTGCTTTCTTTTCTTCTGCTTAACAGGTACGAAGGATAGATCTTCATTTAGTTTACGAGTCATCACTTCTGGTGGAATGCTTGTCATATCTGAGTGGGACCACGCAAAGCAGTCTGCGTTAGCTTTTAAATAATCAATCAACTTACATCTTCAAGCGGAGTCTAGCCTCGTGCCTATATAAACTTTCTGCTCAGGCTTTTGTTCGGATAATGGAACAGATTCGAGCTCTTCCGTAGTTGTTTTGATGTGCTCATCTTCCTTCGTTTCAAGAAAGACGTCCGGTCTGGAATCTGTTTCTGTGTGGTATATTATACCTTCCATGGTAACTTGATTTTCCTTCTCGTATGTATTTTCTTTCGTACCTGTTTCAGCAATAATACCTTCCGTACCTATTTGGGCAGTAATCTCTTCCATACCTGTTTGGGCGGTGATACCTGCTTGGGAGATTTCCTTATCTCGTAATTCTTCCACCTCTATTTTCTTTTTGTAGTGTACCACATAATTTATAATTTTTGTGGTCTGTTGATCTCCTTTGATTTGTTGAATCTCCCATTCACAGGGAAATGTAATTACCTGATGCAACGTGTAGGGTATCGCTTTCATGTCGTGGATCCATGGTCTTCCAATGATCACGTTATAAGCCATGTGAGTATCGATGACTTGGAACCTAGCTCTTTTGATCACCCCCTCAGCATAAGTGCTAAGCTCAATTTCTCCTTTTGTTAAAACTGTAGAGTTATCAAACCCTGATATGGCTTGTGCTTTTGGGATTACTTGATTCCCCAGTAGCATTTCTTCCACGTCTCTTAGCAAAATGATATTGACTGAACTGCTTGGATCAATCAACACTCTTTTTATGTTAGTTTCATGAATAAGTAAAGATATTACCAGAGCATCGTTATGCGGAAGCATTAATCCGTTGCTATCTGCATCATCGAAGGTTATATCGTCTTCTCCACGAGCACGTTTCCCGTGTGTAATGGTGAACTTTGTGGTTGTTTTGCAAATCCCTCCGTTTACTTCTTCACCCCCGTGTATTACGTTAACGGTTCGTTTTGAAGAAGGAAGCTTTGGGGGCTCCTGCCTATTCCTCATGTATGCCTATTTACCTTTATCACTAAACAATTCTATTAAATATCCCTGTTTTAACAAATTTTCTACTTCACCTTGTAAAAATCTGCAATCAGCAATTTTGTGCCCATGATCGTTGTGAAATTCACACCAGTGATCTAGTTTGTTCTACTTGGATTTGACCGTATCTCTTTGGGCCACTTAACCTTGTCTCCCATGTTCTTCAATATTGAGACAAGTTCATTAGTACTTACATTAAAGGTATGATCGCCAATTTGAGTACTACCTCTAGTCGTTCATCTTGATCTTTTCTAGATCTAGATGAGGATGAGACTACATCTCTTCCTTGTGGTCTATAGTCCGACCTATTATTTTCGAACCTGGGGCGGATATCGCATCCCGAGGGACCTAAGTAAGGATCGTACCAGTTTTTACCTGATCTTCTATCCGATTCAGGACGTCTGGATCTGGAATGATCTTCATCTCTCGAACGAGCAATGATATCTTCTTCTATTCTGAATTTAGTATTGTACCTGTTATATACATCGTTCCATGTTGTGGTGGGGAATTCTCTTAGATTCTCTTTAAGTCGCCTGGTGGCTTCTGAGCTTTTATCGTTCAAGTTACTTGCAAATGCCATGGCTGCCCAATTATCAGGCACCCTGGATAACTGCATTCTTTCTCGTTGAAACCTGTCTACAAACTCACGGAGTAGTTCCTTGTCTCCTTGTTTTATTTTGAATATGTTTTTCATTCTCTTCTCAACTTTTTGTGCACCAGAGTGTGCTTTTATAAATGAATCTTCAAGCTTAGCAAAAGAGTCAATAGAATTTTCAGGGAGAAGAGAATACCAGGTTAGAGCCCCTTTGGTAAGTGTTTCCCCAAATTTTTTGACAAGGACTGATTCAATCTCTTGTTTCGTTAAGTCGTTGCCTTTTACCTCAGTAGTGAAAGCAGTCACATGGTCGTGTGGGTTAGTTATTCCATCATATTTGGGAATGTCAGACATTTTAAACTTCTTGGGTATAGGCAAAGGTGGCGCACTTGGCTTCCAAGGTTGTTGAGAATATCTATCAACATCGATGCCTTTGATGACAGGTGGTACACCAGGAATTTGTTCGATGCGATCGTTCTGCTCCTTCATCTGTTTCTGCATGGTTAGCAGTAAATTTTGTAATTCTGAGTTATTAGATATACCTGGTCTCCTTTCGAGAGATTCATTAGGAGTATCTCCTCTTCCTGAGTTTGCTAACCCAGATTGAGAATTTTCAATGGTGATGGTGTTATTGGGAGGTGGCGTCGGCGGTGTAGGCAACGCTGCCGGTAATCATCTCGCAAATTCTTGCAAAGGTTGGCTCACATACTCTGNATTTGCTTTACACGATCTTGTTCCACAGTTTGATCATTATTACCATTGTTGTTATTGGATCTTTCTGGGGATTGTTCCCTCGAACCACGTGGGGTTCTTGAAGGCGATGGAACTGGGGTTCCACTTCTTTGCTGGTTGTTGTCGTTGGGGTTTGACATAACTCAAAGGATATCACTTGGAAAGTAAACAAAGATTATCAGATTACCGGTAACGGAACCAATTTGTTTAACCAAAGAATTAGACCCTTTGACTAAAGCTTATTTTTAAGATGAATACAGGTTACTGATAATCAAGATAATGAGAAAAATAAATAATAGAAAATATTGCAGAAATAAAAGATTGACATTGATCGTATTCGAGAAGCAGATGCTTTTACAAGCTGTATTCCCCTCCCTTATATAGGAGATTCTTACAACGTACGACTCTTGCTATGGTTACTCATTAATGACTAATTATGACATTAATGAGGCGTTACAAAGGATAACGGTAATTGGGGTTAAGTTACATAACATTCGAGTAATCAATTGTGGGTCCATGAATCTGCTCGTAGCTTTTTCTAAATTCATTCTGACCGTGCCTTTCTCCCGTTTTGATCAAGTTGAGTTTCCCGTGGCTGATAAGTTCGTGGGTTTACTGAACCGTGCCTCTTTGTACTGTATCTCTTCAAGGAGTCACGTTCAGTTGTCGCGTTTTCTTGTGTCCACGTGACTGGCTGAGTTGTCAAAAGTTGGCCGTGTGAAACTCTTTTTTACCAATACAGTCTATATTCTTGATTCCCCATGTGAAATATTATTGTATCTTTTGTTCATGAGTCTCAAAATAATACGCAGTTGAAAAAGTTTACCCGGAAATAATTATTAATCCAAAATCCTCATTAAGGAAATCTTTAAGTGATTATCAGTAATTTTTTTTGATATTCAACGATCGATATTGTTAAAATCTGAACGTGATTTCGGCTTTGAACTTCGACAAGGTTCTAAATATCCAATTTGCTCATAAGTTGGGCGATCTAAGGGTTTATTTTTTGTAGATTTTTCAAAGAACCAATATTTTGGGTTCTTCCAACTAGCTGCTCCCAACTGTATCAACACGGGGATATGATAAGATTATATTAATAATGTTATGAATATATGATTAAATGGCGTTGGGCCAATGTGTTTTTATAAAATATAGTAGAAGTTTGTTTTGCATGATCATGTCATGTCGTCACTTTTGGTCGGAGATTATTACATATTTTCATGCATCTCATTCATTTACATATGTGCATTGATCCATGACTAGATGATACTATATACGCGTATTTATATTTATATATGTATATGGGATACGGAAAAAGGTTACGGCGTTATATACGTACCACCACCTGATCAGCTGGTATACGTTGATGATGTTGCCCATAGTGGCCGAGATGATATGATAGGATGCCTTCAGAGACTTGATGATATTATGAAACATGTACCTCTGCACGACATGACATTCATACGCATATGCATGACACTATAATTATTCCATGATTTACAGAGTTATCCAGACTTACAGGTTGAGTCATTTACTCTATATTTCTTCCACGTCTATTAAATACTTATTTATGTGCCTTACATACTCGGTACATTATTCGTACTGACGTCCCTTTTGCCTGGAGACGTTGCGTTTCATGCCCGCAGGTCTTGATAGATAGGTCAAGAATCCTCCAAGTAGGCTATTAGCTCAGCAGAAGGTGTTGGTGCGCTCCATTCGCTCCGGAGTTACTTCTTTGGTCAGTATGACTAGTACATGTATCGATTAGTATGGCGGGACCCTGTCCCGACCTTTGTGATATTATGTATTCTTAGAGGCTTGTAGACAGATGTCATGTATTCGGATACTTGTATGGCCTTATCGGCATATGTTTCGAGTATATAAAGAATCATGCCGACCTTATAGGCATGTTCTTCATATGTATAAGTTTGTATTCCCTTATGATTTACTCCGGTTCATTTACCTATGATAAAATGCTATTAAAGATACGTTATATTGGTACTCGATTGAGTAAGGTACCGGGTTCCCATCGCGGCCCATCGGTTTGGGTCGTTACATGTGTATACTATATAGATATAGAGTATGTACACTTTTGACTAATAACTGTAATTAGTTTTGACCAATTAGAACTAACTCTAATGGAAAAAGATAAAAAGAGTTGTTTATTCTCTTCGATGCAAATGCATTATTATTATATATAGACAACTCAATTAGAATTAACTCAAATGAAAAAAGTTAAAGAGAGTTTGATGCTTGAACGCAATTCAAGTTACTTGAAAACGAAAATTGGATCACATACTAGTTTCTTTACATTATTGACAACTTGGTATATAGTCTAATTAAGTCAAATTTCTTCAATTCTAGTTACTACCTACAATTATGCAGAACGTCATAGTAACATCAATGGATGTCTGAGAAGAGGTATTCTTATATTATTGATGGGTCATATACAAATCAATCATGCAAAATGTCGAGTCAAGAAATGTTGTAACAGAGATAAGGAAGAAGAAAGCAGTAACAGACGGTGTGACTTTTGGATTAGATGTTTTTGTATTGATTGTAATGCCACGATTTGACTGTAGATTTGCCATGGGTATGGTGTTGTTGCTAGATCAAAAAAGAATTGGGGTTCGACGAAGGCCAAGGTCAGTTTTCTTAAGAGAAATTACGATTAAATTAGTTGGATCAATAAAAAATGAGTTGAAAAGAAATAATCATGTGATTAGTTTCCCTTACATTAATTACTTTCATTCATCGACTATTTAATGATCATAGTAGATCATTAGGTGCAAAATTCACAAATAATTACTTTTTATCTCATATAATTGGAAAATAGTCATTGTCATGAGATTTTAAATTTCACGTGTAAAACTTTAGGACATTTTCAGGGTGCTTTACTTCCGAAGTTTACAATACTATGATAGTGGTTATTTCTCAATAAGACTAAAAAGTGACTAACTCGCGTTATTACGTCGACCATTTTACTTGTGGATGTGTCAGGCCTATTAGCAATGAAAATTCAATAGCAATCCAATAAATAGTGGGCTTTAACAAACCGAGTAAAGCCTCATATGACATATCTCTTGGATTGGGGCTTTAGACATTTCAAAGTTCGACCATCGCTACGCTGCATATGAATTTAGCAAATATATATATATATATATATATATATATATATATATATTGGATATTATCTTTTGGAGTGACTAAAAATTTATATTCTCAATTTATAATAAGCTACTATGCTCCTAGTAAATAATTAAGTAATTACAGAATTTGAGTGCATCATGCAATTGTAAAAAACTAAAAAAAAATGCAGTAAACTTATATTTTATTTCATATGAATTGCCCAGGCCATCGATATCACGAGGACTATTAAACTCAATACAAAAAAAATTCAAATTAACTTTTTAATTTGCATGTAAATAACAACTTTACCGTGACTACAAAATACTATATAGTGGATGATAGATAGTGCAAGTACCAGAATTGGACATCCATTTATGGATGCAATGAGGATGAAACTTGTGGCACCATGAAAGCTGGGTTTCTCCTACTATTATCGCTTCCCAATATATCGTACGAATCTCCACATCATGCATCTCCTCTACAGGATTCCTCCAATCTCTGCTTCTACTAAATTATCTTGCATTTCTCCAATGCAACTACGATGAGTATTATATTTATAGATATAATCATTTTAAACTAGAAGTTTTTCTTTTTAATTTGTTTTGAATGTCATACATAGATTTTGATATATATAAAACTTTTGAAAAGTATTTACTAATATACAGAAGATGCACGTGTGATGCACGAGATGCACGTGAAGCGCACACGAAGCTAGTTTCATTTGATTTCCTTGAAACCTCCTAAGTTTTTAAGTATTGATATCTCAAACCAAATCCAATAAAATCCGATCGCAATAAAACCGATTTTCCTATTTTCTTTTATTTATAGCAAGTAATTTCCACATTTAAAGTGTCTTTTTAAGAAGTTGTGGTCCTTTCCATTGGGAGGAGATCATTTCCGCCATGTGTCTACCAAACTATTTGAAAGTTGATATTCTTTTCATTTGTAAATAACTAAAAATTTCAACGCAATTTTAGATGAAACAATAATAAGAAAATCCAATGCAACAACGACTGTTTATATATATTAAGTTTTTATTGCACTATTGGTTTTACAAATACATTCGTACAGTTGTAACAAACTAAAATAATTAGTAAACTTAAACACTACTTTATTTCATATAATGCCGCGACAGATTGGGCATGTAGCAGATCTGAGCATCCATCTATGGCTGCAATGCGGGTGGAATTTGTGGCCGCATACAAGCTGAACTTCGCCTTCAGTTATCTCGTTCAACCATATCGTACAAATTTCTGCAGAACGCTCCTGCATCTCTATGTCCCTCTCTGCTAGATCATGTAGACACCACTTTCTAATGCCAATAATCAACGCACACGTGAGTGCCATCAGAGCCCCAAGAAATGCGTAGGATTTTCACGGGCTATGACCACCTACCACAGTGGTGCACATGTTGCGCAGCAACATGGCTTCCGGACAGTAGAATAGCCAAAAACCAATTTGGACATTTCAGTACCTATGGGGGTATATAATATATATATATATATATATATATATATATATATATATATATTAAACTTGAATTGTTTTCTTTTAATTTGTTTTATATGTCATACATATATTTTGACAATATATAAGATTTTTTAAAAGTATTTACTAATATACAGCAGATGCACGTGTGACGCACGAGATTTTAGTTGAGACCTCCTAAGTTTTTAAATATTGATTTATCAAACAACCTCCAATAAAATCAGATCCCAATAAAATCGATTTTCCTATATTCTATATTTATCGCAAGTAATTTCCACATTTAAAGTGTATTTTTAAGAAGTTGCGGTCCTTTCCATTGAGAGGGGATCCCTTCCGCCATGTGTCTACGAAACTATTTGAAAGTTGACAATCTTTTCGTTTGTAAATAACTAAAAATTTCAACGTAATTTTAGATGAAAGAACAATAAGAAAATCCAAATTTAGACGAAAGAACAATACGAAAATCCAATGCAACGACGACCATTTATATATATTAAGTTTTTATTGTACTATTCCTTTTACAAATACATTCATATAATTGTAACAAACTAAAATAATTAGTAAACTTAAACGCTACTTTATTTCATATAATGCAGCGACAAATTGGGCATGTAGCAGATTTGGGCATCCCTCTGTGACTGCAATGCAGGTGAAATTTGTGGCCGCGTGGAAGTTGAACTTCGCCTCCAGTCATATCGTTCAAGCATATCATCCAAATTTCTGCAGGATGTTCCTGCATCTCTATGTCTCTCTCCGCTGGATCATGTAGACACCACTTTCTAATGCCAATAATCAACGCACACGTGAGTGCCATCAGAGCCCCAAGAAAAATGTAGGATTTCCACGGGCTTTGACCAGCTACCACGGTGTTGCAAATGTTGCACAACAACATGGCTTCCGGACAGTAGAATTAGCCAAAACACAAATTTGGACATTTCAGTACCTATATCTATATATATATATATATATACACACATATACATATCCTATCATTTTAAATTTTAATTTTTTCCTTTTAATTTGTTTTATATGTCATACAATGATTTTGACAATGTATAATATTTTTGAAAAGTATTTACTAATATACAGAAGATGCAAGTGTGACACACGAGATGCACGTGAAGCGCACACGAAGCTAATTTTATTTGATTTACTTGAGACCTCCTAAGATTTGAAGTATTGATTTGTCAAATCAACTTCAATTAAATCAGATCCCAATAAAATCGATTTTCGTGTATTCTATATTTATAGCAAGAAATTGCCAAATTTAAAGTGTATTTTTAAGAAGTTGTAGTCCTTTCCATTGGGAGGAGATCCCTTTCGCCATGTGACTACCAAACTATTTGAAAATTGACATTCTTTTCATTTGTAAATAACTAAAAATTTCAACGTAATTTTAGGCGAAACAACAATAAGAAAATTCAATGCAACGGTGACCGTTTATATATATTAAATTTCTATTACACTATTTGTTTTACAAATACATTTGTACACTTGTAACAAACTAAAATAATTAGTAAACTTAAATGCTAATTTATTTCATATAATACCGTGAAATATTGGGCATGTAGCAGATCTGGGCATCCCTCTATGGCTGCAATGCGGGTGAAGTTTCTGGCCGCTTGGAAGTTGAACTTCGCCTCTAGTCATCTCGTTCAAGCATGTCGTACAAATTTCTGCAGGATGCTCTTGCATCTCTATGTCTCTCTCCTCTAGATTATGTAGACACCACTTTCTAATGCCAATAATCAATGCACACGTGAGTGCCATCAGAGCACTAAGAAAAACGTAGGATTTCCAGAGGCTTTGACCAGCTACCACGGTGGTGCAAATGTTGCACAACAACATGGCTTCCGAACAGTAGAATTAGCCTAATTTGTTTTATATGTCATACATGATTTTGACAATATATAAGATTTTTGAAAAGTATTTACTAATATACGGAAGATGCAAGTGTGACACACGAGATGCACGTAAAGTGCGCACGAAGCTACTTTTATTTGATTTACTTGAGACCTCCTACCTGAAATCCCACCTTCAGGCCGTGATGGCGCCTAACGTTGCACCCGCTAGGCAAGCCAACGTGTTAACTGAATTGATTTATTACCAAGTGAAAATAACAAACACTGACTAGATAGTTGAGATAAATGCGGAAGCATTAACAAAATCAAAATAACAATAGTTAATAACGAAGAAATTCCTTTAAGTACAAAACCCAGAAATGAAGTCACAACCTCACGAACCAGTCTAAGATTTAGCTAAAAACAACAGTTTGAATTAAAATGATAAATCTATCTTGAAACACATAGATGACAGAATGAAAGATAGATAGTGACGTCGAGATCCACGAACGCCTGCAGAACTACCTCGGTGTCGTCTGGAATGGACTGAAGGACACTCCCCGTAACGATGTCAACTGGGTCCGGCTACGTAATCTGCACAATATAAAGAGGTGCAGGTGTATCATCAGTACAACCGACCCCATGTACTGAGTAAGTGCCGAGCCTAACCTCGGTGAATTAGTGACGAGACTAGGACACAACGACAAATTATACCTGTGCAGTTCAATAGTATAGCAGAAAATAAACAAAAATATAGTACGGGGAAGAACAGGCTGGGGATAAGAGGGCAACACTTGCTAAAACAGTAGAATCAAGTACTGAAAAAAATGTAGAAGTAAAACAGGAAATAGCAACCCGAAACAAGTAAGATAGACAGGAGAAGGCACGACATGACCCCTCGTGCATAGCCTCAAAATCACACGGCATGGAATGTCCCCTCGTGCATAAATAATAATGACTCGGCACGGAATGTCCCCTCGTGCAAATATAATAATCAATCGGCATGGAATGTCCCCTCGTGCAAAATAATATTCATCGGCACGGAATGTTCCCTCGTGCATAAATAATAATCATCGACACGGAATGTTCCCTCGTGCATAAATAATAATCATCGGCACAGAATGTTCCCTCGTGCATAAATAATAATCATCGGCACGAAATGTTCCCTCGTGCGTAAATAATAATCATCGGCATAGAATGTTCCCTCATGCATGATGAGTATAAAAACAACAATTGATATGAGACTTTAAAAATACGACCTTTCAAATGTACAGAAATAATCAACAAAATTCTATTGTCCCCGCAAGGGACTGAGCTATAACCAATCTCACTCAGAAGTATAATATCAACAGTAAAATCCTCGACCGAACACATAATCAATAACTTTCCACGTCATGAATAACCTCAAGGTACCACTTCCAAGGTTCCCAATAATTCACAGCACAGAGAATATCAAAGAACATTAAATAACTCATCAAAATTCGACTCATGGGCATGCTTGACCACAACATATAGGTACCCATCACCTCACTTATACGTTGGACATGTATTATACATAGCAAATAAGACTCTATATCTAATCCCTCAAGCTAAGGTTAGGCCAAACACTTACCTCGGCTCCAAGAATGCAAGTCAAAGCCTCAATCACGGCCTTTCCTCTTGAATCCGACTCCGGAATGATAATATCTAGACATAATTGACTAACATCAATAATTAATCAATAACTCAGTCCCAAAGCCTAATTATACATTCCATAATTCTTTCAAAAATACTAAAATTCGACCCCGGACCCGCTTGGTCCAAACCCGAGGTTCGGACCAAAACCCGATCACACATTCCCCCACGAACCCGAATATACAATTTGTTTTGAAATCTGATGAGAGGATAGAATTCATAGTTTAACATGTTATATGCCCTACATTTTGTGTGTGTTAATGATAAAAATACACTTTTTATGTGCATAATAGAGTCTGTTTCATGTGTAGGTGAATTGGAGATGGAAATCAAGCTAAATGGATGCAAATACATCGAAAATACGCTCAAGAGGCGAGGAGGAGTGCATCGGGCTATAGCCGGGCGCCAGAGCCCAAACGCCTGACCCTGCCTGGCGTTAGCCAGACGTTAGAGCTGAAATGCCAGCCTTAGCCTGGCGTTATCCAGACGTTAGGGCCCAAATGCCCGGGGTCCCAAGTTCGGTCAATTCCGAGTTTTGACGAGTTAAAGTGTTTCCCGGTTGGAATAGAAGTCTCCTACACGTTTAGGGTTTGTCCTAAACATATAAATAGACCCCAAAAACATAAATTAGGGGAAGATTCGAAGGAATTCGAAGGATTCAAAGGGGATTCGAGGAGACGGACGGCAAGACATCAATTTGTACAGATTTTCTTCATTACTTTGTAGTTTCATTAAGCAAGTTATTTTAGAGTTGATTCTCTTGAACATGTTTAGCTAACTTCTTTAATCTAGGGTTTTGGTAGAACCCGTTGGAGAATGAACTTATTGTGTTATTAATAGAGTTCCGATTGGTTGATTAATCTTTATTTGTTCAACTACGTTCTTGTTGTAGTTAATTGAATG